>JAHNEJ010003378.1:0-237181 GCA_022559845.1 Amorphophallus konjac
TTCCTTTCGGCTACCCTTGCAAGTTCGGCACCACCCGTGCCTCTCCACCTTCGCGCCCGCGCGCGCCCCCGTTGTGCTCACGGCAGCACCGTCAGTTTTGATTGGTTCTTTGTTTATTACATGTCTGTTATTTCTGTTGTTTTCCACTCCATATATCTGTCAGCATTCCATTGCATACATCCATTCCTCTTTTCTATCCTTTTTTTCATTTTTTGAGGATCACCCTTTCCCGGTGAAGGAAGGACTCTCCGTTTGGGAATTCCTCTCAACGGACTAGAATCTCCTACACTAGGACCTCCGTAAGTCCCCGACATCGAAGAATCTCCTCTTCGTTCACTGGGCTGGTTGTACCATTGAAGTTCCCCGGAGTTAGTCATTTCATTCGTGGTGAGACGAGAGACCCTAGCTGACACGGCGGTGAAACAAAAATAAACTAGGGTCCCCATTTTGTGTGAACTTGGGATCTCGCTAAAAATACAAAAAAAATCATCAAAATCAAAACACAAAAAGGGCGTAAAGGCATCCACTTGTTTGATAATCTCTGCTACCTACTTGCTAGTGTATGTTTTTACGTTCTGGGAAAACTGTGAGCATGTCTCACGAGTCTTTTGAGGAGAACCACCCTAGCCGTGGTTTGTCAGCCGACCCGCGAGTCTATGCTATGGACTCGGGTCCTTCTCATGACCCCTCGCATGAGGTGCAGGTTATTGCCGGGGACACGTCCCCGCCACAAGATATCACTTCCTTACTGGGCGTCCTTGCCAACACGGAGCTTACCTCTGAACAGCTCCGGGCCTTCCAGGCCATTCTAAAAGGGAAATCTGTTTCCCCCACGCCCCAGGAGTCAACTCCGGCCATCGCACCTCTCCAAGAGTCCGTGCAGGCCATTCCATCTCCCTCATTGGCGCAAGCCATCCAGTCTCCCTCGCTTCAAGGACAAGCGAGCCAACAACCACCCTCATTCCAGTTCCCATCACAATCTCAAACTCCCGTTGTTCCCCAGACACCGCTTCAGCCGGGGCCAACTGTCGGCGGTCCGACAGCTCCCTCTCATTCTGGGTTCCCCCCTCAAGTCTCCGGGAGACAGTTTCTCCCCCAGTGGCAAGTGCCACCTTCACCCCCAGAGGAGCTCGCCCAATCGCTCCTCAATAGGTTCAACCGCATGGACGAGCAGCTTCAAAATCTGAGAAGGATGGTGGATGTGAAAGCCACCCCGGAGGTTACTTTGTCAATCCTTCCCGTCATTCATCTTCCTCCCTCCGAAATGCCCACGTACCGCAGATACAATGGTACCGGCAACCCCTTCATTCATCTCAAGGATTTCATGTATGAGTCCTCTTACTGGCAAAACGATCAGAGGTCCCTGGCATACCTCTTTCGGAGATCATTGGATGGTCCCGCGCTTGAGTGGTTCTATTCTCTGAAGCCCCGCGAGACCGAGAATTTTGAAATAGTCCAGAGAAGGTTCTTGCAGAAATATAGGGATAGGGTCGGTCCCTCACTCTCCATTACCGACCTAGTGGCCGAAAAGATGAAACCCGACGAGGATTTTGTCCGATATGCTGATAGATGGAGGTCTCTGGCGGAAAGAATAAGGGATACCCTCTCCGAGCCCGAACAAGTGAAGATGATTGTGTCTAATGCAACCCCACAGTTCAGACATGTCCTGGCCATGAATAAACTTACTACAATGGAGGAACTCTATGAAAGGGCCCGATACATCCAAACCCAGTTAAAAGACTCCCCCATCATGAACATGTTTGAGTCGCCGAAGCCCAAAGTGGTTAGAAAGACAGGCGCTGGTGTCCCGGGCGGAGCCACAGAAGGGGTCGTGACAAATGAGCAAGTCAGTGCGGTCAACAATGCCAACTATGCGGTCAACCCAAGGCCTCCATAAATGCCCCGACTTCCCCTTCAACCAGGTCCTTTCCCTCTTCGTCCTCCACCCCAAAATAATCCACCTCAGGATAATATGCCTCCATTACGCCAACCCCAGCAACAACAACCACAACCTCAGCAACAACAACCACCGCTTCAGTACAACCAAGTTCCACCCCCGGGGAACTATGGTCTCCAACAGCAACAAAGGAGGCCGCTCGGTCCCAAGAGAGCCTACTATCCACCATTGCCGGAAACTTTAGCAGACATTTTTAATGCCCTCATGGCATCAAACCAACTCGCCCTACCCAGAGAAAGGCCCGCGTGGCCCCCCAATGTTGATACCTCCAAATACTGCGTCTACCACAGGCAGCCGGGACACACAGTGGATTACTGCTTCCATTTCAAAGATTACATCCATGATATGAATGATGAACATCAAATAGATTGGGATGAGATGAGACGATACGTCACGGCTCTCAAGGCTAGGAGACCTCCTCATAGGCCACAGCAGTAGTTACAACAACAACAGCAACAGCAACCACAACAACAACAGCAGGCTCAGCAGGCCCCACAACAACAGCCCGACATGGGAATAATCCAGAATCCATTACCGGAGCACCAACAGCCCAATCATCAGGTTAACCCCATCTCCTCCTTCCCGGAAGTCGGGAGAGAGCAGGTGTGGCACCAGGAAAGTCCCTCCATTCTTTCTACCTCCAACCCTATCGTCATGCAACCCCCTCACCTTGCCCGGGTAGCACCTCTCTCTCATCAACCCGCGTCAGTATCGCCTTCACCATTTCCACTACCATTACGCCCTCTCATCCGTACCCCGATCTCCTATCAACCGACACTCTCCACTACGCCTTCGCACCCTCTCATCTTCTCTCATTCCCCCACTTTACCATCCACCTCTACCACATTTACCCCTACGCCTTCTAAACCCCTTATCATCCGTCAACCATACATAACCCCGTCTTTCTCCACCACATCACCACTAATGCCTTCAAAACCACTCATCACCCACCATCCACCTCAAAACCTTTACCCGTTTCAAACCTTACCTCCACCTCCACCTTCCAAACCCCTTATCCTTCATTATCCGCGCGATATCCCCTCTACCTCCGCCATACCTCCACCTTCCAAACCCCTTATCCTTCATAATCCGCGCGATATCCTCTCTACCTCCGCCATACCCCCACCTAACAAACCCCTCATCAGAATCCCTGCTCCCGTCATCACCCCTGCTTCATCAACCATTCCTCCACTACTACCCCTCAAACCCCTGTTAAAACCCACTGCTACCCCCACAGAGGTACAAAAGCCGCAGGCAATGGTGCTCCGGAGTGGAAGGATTTTCCACAGGGTTTTCCCCCACAACAGTCAGAATCCCGAGCAATCTCAGCCAGAGAAGGATGATGCATAACAACCAGAAAGAGCTATCCCTGGAACACAGTATGATCTATTGAAACACCTGGATAAGACACCTGCTCGGATCTCCATCCTGGAGCTACTTCAAAGATCCACATCCCACCAGGCGGCCTTGATGGAATATCTTCAAAAGGTCATGGTTAATGAAGACCTCCCCGTGGAGAAGATTTCGACCGTCCTGACCCCAACAGACACACAACCAGCCATCGTGTTTCACAACTACGAGCTCGCTCCCAAGGAAGCTCGGAAATATGCATTGTGCATTTCGATAAAAATTAATGGGGTATCCATAAACCCGTGTCTTGTGGACACGGGTGCATCCATAAATGTGATCTCCATGAGCACTCTTCAGTTGTGTGGGGTCAACGAGGAACAAATAAGACCTTCCTCGATCACGGTCACGGCTTATGACAATAGTAAAAGGCCACCGCAGGGGATGATTATTCTGAAGGTAGAACTAGGCCCCATGTCAATTCCCACGGAATTCCATGTCCTCGACATGGACCCCACATTCAAGGCTATACTGGGTCGCCCTTACATCGAAGCCATGGACGTTGTGCCTTCCACCAACCATCAGTGCATGAAGTTTCCTTACAATTGGAGAATTATTAAAGTGGTCAGTACACCTGTCCTTCACACAGTGGATGCTATCAACACCTCTCTGCCTTCTGTTTGGCCGTCTCATCGGCCCATATTGTCACTGCTGGACGTACGTGATCCATCTCATGTTCCACTAGCACCAAAGGAGCCGGTCATGGCAACCACAACATCATGTCTCCCCTTTCACTCCAAAGGTTGGGAGATTATGAGGAACATCGGCTATCAACAAGGAAAAGGTCTGGGCGCACAGTTACAGGGTATGCTCAAGCCGCCAAAAGAAATTAGGCCGAACCGTAGGTTTGGCCTGGGCTTCAAAGGACCGTTCAAGGCAGATTGGAAGCCCCTCACGTGGACTCTATCAAATCACTTCAACAGAGGGCCCGTTGTTCAGATGGGAGATCACCCACGAGAAGCATATGGGGGATCACATGCTGTATATTTGGCTGAAAAATGTCCGAGGATCACCAAAAAAGACAAGATCAAAGATCCGGAATGCGAGTGGGACAAATGGTTCGACATACGGGACATTTCCGTTGCACTGGAAAGGATGTTCTCGTCTCCGCAGCTTGAAGGACCACCATTGATCTCCGAAATACCAGAGAATATTACCACTCTTGCCAAGGTTCCAAACTATCCTCGTCCTCGCCAGAAGGACTCTGTCATCGACGGATCTTCATCCGTCTTCAACATTGCCGTCGACGGCTCATTAGCCGCCATCCTCTCCATCCACTCGTCTCAGCCTTTGCTGATATCTTCTTCCTGGGCCAGACAATTGTCTGATGATCTTCCCAAGTCCCCTTCTTTGCTTACATACCTGCGCGGGCTTTTCAACCCGCGCCAGGTCTTCAACCATGATCTGCTCTATGAGCCTCACAATCCTCTAGCCATAACCCCTTTTCTCTCTCCTCCAATCTCTTTTCACTGCTTTGTCATTAAAAATGAAAATGAAAAAAAAACGTCAATTTTCAAACTCCCCAACAACACATCTTCGTTGAGGAAACCTCCTACATCTCCCACGGGTGCGTACCGCCTTGCGGACCACCCGTCCAAGGTCCGATGAGCAACCTTTTCTACCCCTCCTCTGAGGGGTCTTCTCCTGTACATTCTACACCATCCTCTTCGTCTTCCTCTTCTTCTGTAAATATTGTCAGTCAATCTAGGAATGATAGGCCAAGGGTAGTACCTAGGAAGAAATCTAAGGGTAGGCAGATCCCTCGTCGATTCCTTCTGGATTTGGCCGCCAGGTGTCAGGCCCTTCTTGTCATTCCCCAGTTGTTAGAAAATCCCATCCAGCTACCCGAAATAGAATGCGAGGGCGACCGTGCATCTGATGAAGGGTATGGAGTCTACGAGATCACGGATGAAAAATGCCCCACTGAAGATGAGGGTGAAGAATATGAGGATGCGGCGGGCGCATACGCTAGTGGAATGAGGAGATTCGACGAGCCGTCAACCGCCGTAGAAGAATCCACCAAAGAAGTCAACTTGGGAACTGAGGAAGACCCTAGGATCATCCTCATAAGTGACAACCTACCACCCTCTGAAGAAGAAGCAATAATTGAGGTCCTCAAGGAATATAAGGACACGTTTGTATGGAGCTACGAGGATATGTCGGGTCTGGATTCAACCCTGGTCGAACACCGTTTAACCCTAAAACCAGGGTCCATCTCGGTAAAACAAAGGTTAAGGCGTTTCCACCCTCAGATGGCTTTGAAAATGAAGGAAGAGGTCGATAAGCTCCACAAAGCCATGTTCATTAGAGTAGTCCTTTATCCTCAATGGGTGGCGAACATTGTCCCGGTCATGAAAAAAGATGGGAAAGTCAGGATTTGCATCGACTTCCGGGACCTTAACCACGCGTGTCCAAAGGATGATTTTCCCTTACCTCACATTGATGTGCTGATTGATAACACGGCAGGCTACGAAACCCTCTCTTTCATGGATGGATTTTCAGGATACAATCAAATTCGTTTGGCAGAAGAGGATCAGGAGAAGACGTCATTCACTACCCCTTGGGGAACATATTGTTAGGTGGTCATGCCGTTTGGGTTAAAGAATACTGGAGCTACTTACCAAAGAGCGATGATGGCCATATTTCATGACATGATGCACATATATCTGGAAGTGTATGTGGATGACTTATTGGTGAAATCAAGGACCAGGATGGAACATCCAGAAGTTTTGGCTAAGGTCTTGCAAAGGACAAGAGAGTTCCAATTGAAAATGAACCCGAAGAAGTGTGTGTTTGGAGTGTCGTCGATAAGTTGCTGGGGTTCATTGTGAGCAAAAGAGGGATCGAGATTGATCCCGACAAAGCTAAGGCCATCAGGGATATGCCGCCTCCCAAGAATTTGAGGGAAGTCCGAGGTTTAATCGGGAGGTTGCAGTTTATTCGTCGGTTTGTGTCCCAACATTCACAAAGGTGTAGACCTCTCTACGAGTTGACCAAGCCAGGAGTAGAATTCCACTGGAATTCTAAATGTCAGAAAGCTTTTGAAGGATTGAAGGAATATCTGGCTAGTCCACCCGTTCTCATTCCACCCAAACCAGAAAAACCTCTGATCCTTTACGTCTCAGTCTTGGATGACTCCGTGGGAGCCGTCCTCGCACAAGCTGATGAAGAAGGCAAGGAACGGGTAACCTATTATTTATCCAAACTTCTCAATCCCTGTGAGCAGAAGTACACCGGCATGGAGAAAACCTGTGCTGCCCTCGTTTGGGTAGTACAGAAATTGAAGCACTACTTCTTGGCTCACGAAGTCCACTTGATTGCTCGAATAAATCCTATCAAATTCCTTCTGGAGAAAGCCGTCCTTACGGATATGCTAGCACGTTGGCAAAGTTTTCTCTCTCAGTTCGACATCACCTACATCCAGCAAAAGGCGATTAAAGGCTATGCCATAGCCGAGCATCTCGCTCACCATCCTCTCCCCAAGTTCGATCCCGTCCAATCAGAGTTTCCAGATGAGGAACTAATATCCATCAACCAATCAGATGAGCCAATGTGGACGCTATATTTTGATGGAGCTCTGAATTCTCAAGGGAGAGGAATCGGCATCGCCCTCCTGTCACCTGAAGGTCTCACATTCCCGTTGGCATACCAGCTCAAATTTTCAGTCACCAACAATATAGCCGAATATGAAGCTCTTCTAGCTGGCCTAGAACTCGCCCATTCTTTTCGTATCACTGAGTTGCGAGTCGTAGGTGATAGTCAACTCATCCTTCGCCAGGTGCTCACTAAGTATCGCACTCGCGATCCCAAACTCAAGCCATACCAAGAACTCACTGCTGCCTTTGCCAAACTGTTCACAAAACTGATCTTTGTTCATGTCCCTCGTCATCAGAATATTCTCGCCGATGCCCTCGCCTCGTTGGCATCATCCATAAGGTTCCCTCTAGGAAGTTGGTTTAAGTCCATTTCCATCAACAAACTTCACGCTCCTGCAATCGATGATGCTTCCTACGTAAATATCAAAGACAGGATAGCAAGGAAGATCCTGCAGGAAGATATCCTTGAAAAGAGGGAAATCATGTTGGCAGAGGCCGAAGAAGAACCGGCTGATGAAGAGAAACCATGGTTCTATGAAATTGTCAAATACTGCCAAGATCAGTCTTATCCTGAAGGGGCCACCACAGAGGACAAGAAAGCCATAAGAAGGGTGGCTCAGAAATATACTTTGGTTGGAGGTCTACTCTATAGGAGGAGCCTTACTGGTATTCTGTTAAGATGTCTTGGTGACGATGAGGTTTGAAAATGTGTAGAAGAGACGCACTCGGGTGTGTGCGGTGGCCACGTGAATAGTCAGATGCTCGCCAAGAAGATCATTCGGCAAGGCTTTTACTGGCCCACTATGGAAGAAGATTATGCTGTCTATGTCCGTAGGTGTGTCAAGTGTCAACTTCACGCCGATAAAATACATTCACCATCTTCCTCACTTCATCCAATATCCTCCCCATGGCCTTTCTCCATGTGGGCATTCGACATCATTGGTCCCCTAGGTGATCCCAATTCCCTCACCAAGCAGAAATCTTTCATCCTTACTGCGACGGAATATTTCACCAAATGGGCCGAAGCCGAAGCTTACGCGGAAATCAAGGCGTCAACAGTCTGCAAGTTCATCATGAAGAACATCCTCGCCAGATTCGGCGTCCCAAGCACGATCGTCACCGACAATGGGCCACAATTCATTTCTCAGGACCTACAGGACCTCTGCAAAAGGTACGCAATTGCATTGCATCATTCATCGCCATATTACCCACAAGGTAACGGCCAAGCGGAGGCCACCAATAAAACATTGCTCAAAATCATCAAAAAAACCTGCGAGTCTAGTAAGTTTTCAGACTGGCCAGAAAAGCTTATCGAAGCCCTATGGGCCTATCGCACTTCAATCCGTACCCCCACCGGGCAGACTCCATTTGCCCTAACTTATGGTATGGAAGCAGTAGTCCCGTACGAGACTCTGATCCCTTCTCTCAGGGTACAATTGGACGAGGAATTTCCCCTCGACGATCGTCGTAATTCACTCATCGCCCAGTTGGAACTCTTGGATGAGAAGCGGCTGGCCGCTGCCGAACACGCGCGTGTGTATCAAAATAGACTCGCTCGCTTTTACCAAAAGAAAGTCGTTGAGAGAAAATTCAAAGTCAGTGAGATGGTCGTAAAAAGAATTTTTGTCAAACCTGGAGGGCCGCGTTCTAAACTCCAACCCAATTGGGAAGGACCATTTGTAATTCAAGCCGTGCACCCTGGCAACGCCTACAAGCTAGTCAACGCCGAAGGGACCGAGTTATCCCACCCCTGGAATGGGCTTTATCTTAAGAAATACTACCCTTAGCACAAAATAAAAAAATGATGAAAAGATAAAAAAACATCAAAAAATAAAGAAATATTGAAAACCACTAAAAATATGGAAAATTTAAAATGCCGATGCCCGGCAGTCACCATATAGTTAAGTCTCTGCATCTAACCTTCATGTTAGGATAGGGCCCATTAAGACTTGGTAGGCACCGGGTCTTGCTTTGCCAGAACCGTGGAGACCCCTGTCCGGCCACGTCGGCCTATGCTCGCTCGAAGGAAGCTAACATGTGTTCACTTATGTATTTTATTCAAAAAAAGTTGGTAGCATCACCTACGGTAGGGCCACACCCAGAAGATCTCCGGAAGCTGTAATCTTTATTCTTTTCTCTTCGACCAAATGAGACAGTCGGCGCCCTTAAAACGCTGAGCATGAGAAACCGAAACTCAAACCCCCAGGGCAAGAGTAGGATCCATTTCCTCGAGCATCAATCAGTGCACGAGAAGAGGGCAGTGTCCCCGCAGGCATACGAAAAGGGAGCCCACAAACGTCAAACGACTATATCTCCCTCACAAAAAGAAATATGAAATCAAAATCAAGAGAAAAGCCTGGTCGTGACCGTGCCTGTTACGATAAACGGA
The DNA here is from genome assembly GCA_022559845.1 of Amorphophallus konjac. Taxonomy (NCBI): domain Eukaryota; kingdom Viridiplantae; phylum Streptophyta; class Magnoliopsida; order Alismatales; family Araceae; genus Amorphophallus; species Amorphophallus konjac. The sequence goes on from JAHNEJ010003378.1 coordinate 9,350, forward strand.
ACCCCTCAAAGCAAAAGTCTGAATCCACAAAAGGGGCCGTGGAATGTAAATGCTCGAGATTTGGTCCGAAGTTGTCCGAAAGGAAAGAGTTAATGGGCCCTTATTCGCTCGCCGGGTTAACGGCTTTGCCGGTCCTCTCAGGAGGTTTATCCCCTACGCTCTTCCTTCTCCCTCTAAAGATGAAGGTTCGATGGAGTTTCTGAAAGGTGAAAACTGCTTAGGGTCTGCGACCTTATTTTAATATACACATATGGTTGCCTACTTTGAAAAGCAAGAGCTATCGCTGCGAAGGAGTCTCTGTGTTTCTGGATGGTCAAGACCCCTGTTTACCACCTTGATGTCTTCTTGTTTAACCTCGGGCTTAGGCCAATGCAAGCGCGTCACCTATGGGTGCGACGGCGTCTGATTCCGGGTCAGTGTCGCGCGGTTGGTCGTTAGGGTTCCAGGGTGTTCCATCATATACCATCTAGAGTTGTGAGGAAACAGACCCGGGTCGAGCAAATCATTTACCTCGAACACCTTTTGGGTGAATCCCTGTGGTCGGAAGCGACTGGGAGCCTAAGCATGGCATGACGGTTTTGTAATCAGGGTAAGTCTTAGCCGGTGGGATCATCATTCGAGGGGTCTAGAGACCCAAATCCACCTAGATATGCACTTAGGATACCTGGGAGGTTAGTAAGAAACCCCTATCTCACGTAGGTTAGGTGCCATTTGAGTGCTTGCCAGGCGTTAGCAAAAAAAAATTGAAATGATAAAAAATAACAAAAAATGGAAAAGAGAAAATGCACATATTTTTAAACAAAAAAAATCTTTTTATGATAAAACAAAAAAAATATCAAATATAAAAAAGAAAACAAATCAATTTTGCATGATTACATTTGCATGCAGCATCTCACTTTTAATACCGCTTGCATTCGTGTGCTTGCCTGTCGCATTTATCATCACCGCATCTTTCCATTGCCTTCGTTAAATAAAGGCTTGGCCCCTTGACCAGTTATCAAGGACAGTCACAGTGACCATTTGCTTATTGAGCAAGGGGCCAAGTCAGAACAGAAATTCTGATTTGTTTGTTTCAGTGATGTGTGCAGGGATTCAGGCAACAGAAGCATAGGTGAAAAACAAACAAACCGAACCTTGTGTTTTATTCCCAAAACCAAAAAAATTTACATCAAGTTCCGCCCTCTCTCTCTGCATTACTCATCCCACTACTCTCCAGACAAAACACTCTCAAAGGTGCTACCCAACTACGAAAAGCGGTACTCCTACCGCTCTGTACTCCTCTTCCTATTCCCGCATCCCGGCGTTGATCCACGGAAGCAGCAGAGAAGCTACCAACACGAAAGCCACGCTCTCGTGCTTTTCGGTAGCGCTCCTCACCATCTCTCAGCCACTGTTCAGCAAGACCAAGGTTGATTCGGAGTTCGAATAGTTGGGCCTCCATGGCCCTTCGTTCCTCCCTTTCAGTCAATCTGTTGGCTCTTTCTCTCTCCGCGTCTCTTTCTCTCTCTGCACGTTCTCTTTCACGGTCTTCCCTCTCCAACTGGAGAGTGATCCTCAGTTCCACGGCATCCCTAGAGGAGTCGTCATCAGGATGACGCCGCAGTTCCCTCTCCAGTTCTGCTATCCTAGCCTCCTTCTGTGCAGCTTGGGCAAGCGCTTCTTCCGTCTCCTTTTCCTGCCGAGTGTACCATCTCAGATACGCGATAAGGCGTAAACAAAGAAAACTCAACGCTGAAACTTTTACCTGTATACGGAGCATCCCTTCTGCCTCCGCAGCACGCTGCGTGGCGTGAGCAAGTTGCTCATGAAGCAAGTTAAGTTCGGAGGTAGGAATCCACAAGCTGGAGGAAGTACCACCTACTCCCGTCGCTGGGGAAGCCGCGCCAATCTGGGCATGCTACGACCGCGTGAATTAGCAGCCAACATCAGGAATCTGAGGATTTAATTACGAACGCGCACTGTACACCTACCAAGGCGCTCGTAGCTCCGCGGGCATCACCCAACTGTTGTTCCATCTCTGCCAAGCGAGTTCGTAAATTCGCTATCATGGCATCCCGGACATCCTGCAGCCATACGAGTCAGCATTTCCACCGGAAAACCAAAAAAAAGAGAGAAAAAGGAGAAAGAAGAAAAAAGAAAAAGGGGAAACCTACCTCCGCAAGTTCCCGGGGTTGGAGCCGCTCTGCGTACTTTATCCTATATAGACGCAAGTAGTCTTCGCTATCCCGCGCCTGCGATTCTACAATCATGCCACCCCGTTGCCAATCTTCGTACTGTTCGGGGAATCGCACGCGCCAGTCAATACAGGTCGCCGGTCCCCGCGTCTTTCTCCCGACACGAGGTGGCGCAGCTGAATCCACCCATTCTTGAGCCAGTCCTAAAGTCCTCATAACTAATCGTAGCCGAAGCGGCTCGATTTCATTCAGGCAGTGCATCCATAGTTCCCGTCCGAACCGGGCACGACTTGCTAGAACCCACGGCTGGTCGGCATTGACCATGTCTGAGTAGGGTCTCCAGTTTACCATCGCTGCAGGGAACTCCTGTAGCTCTCGCCTTAGCACCATCAGTTGGTAGGTTAGGGGTGCCGCGCTCATGATGGGTTCCCACCGCCTGGCTAGCGGCACCATCGCAGGTCGCCAATGCCGAGCTCTCCCCATATGGAGGTAATAATAGCTCCACAGCTGCTCGGCGCAGGCCATCAGAACTTTGCAAAAACATAAAAAAATACAAAACAAGCAAAACCAAAAATACCTGGATGAATGGTGTGAAACCACTCACAGTCATCTCACGATCCGTTTCTTGGAATAGGCCTGCAAACAAGTGTGCCAGCATGGCGGCTCCCCAGGCATAATACCCTACTGTTTCAAGGTCTGACAGCAGCTCCAGTAAGCAACATTGGATACCGTCCCCTTTCGAGCCCAGTACCAATCTCCCCAAAAGGAAGAGGAGAAATCTCCTCAAATCTATGTTGCATCTTTCCCAGTCGCCGAAATCTGTGCAGTACACGGTGCGGCATCCTATTTCTATCCTTTCCATGAACTCTTCTGAGGATTCATCGTCCCGCCGACGAGTGTCGGTGAGCCCTAATGCATCCATCAGGGACGCCCTAGCTACCGACCTGTTTTTCCGACCATCCAGGTCCAAACCCAGTAACTTCTGGGCACCTTCTCTGTAGTCCGCGTAAGTGACTCCGGTCACTGCCTCGCCCTCTACTTTCAGGCTTGTGATCCGGACCACATCCTCCAAGCTGGGCACCATGTGCCCCCAGGGCATCAGGAATGCCCGGCTCACTGGGTCCCATCTCTCACACAAGGCTTGGATCAGGACTAGGTCAAGCTGGATCGGCTCGATCCGAAGGAAGGTACCAAATCCCATCACGTCTAGCCTCGCCTTCTGAAAATCTGGGAGGCCCCTGTATGCTGCTACTACCAACTCCCATAAGATTTGTGATTTCATCACAACCTACACATACAAGGAATGGGGGTGAGGTTTGGTCAGAAGAAAGGAAGAAAGAATGAGAAAAGGGCAAGAAAACTTGGCTTACGAGTTGTGATTGGGCCCTTTCGCTGAAGTGCCCTTCAAGGTCTGAAAACCTCCTGGAACTACTACCACTGGACCTGCTTCTCTTCGAGGAATGGGAAGATTCGCCCTCCATCCAACTCTCAGAATTTTGAACTCCTCCTCTCCTGTAAGAACTTGTGCTCCTCGAGTTAGTCCTCGATATACCTGGGAAGATAAAAGGGACAAGAATTTATAGAAATGGAAGGAGTGCGGGCCAAGATTGCCTCCATCACCTGTCAATGATAGCCCTCGCAATGAGGCACCTGCCAAGCGGTCCCATGTGTCGCTTCACCGCTCGCACAGGGTGATTGACTGAACGAAGAATAGGACGAATAGCCCCTATGTTGTCTAGGGATACCCAATCATGATTTGGAGGACGTCCGCAAAATTTGACACAGCATTCGGGAAAAGAAACTAGGGCCGTCATTATTGACTTCGACGGCAGATTCCCGTGGAAAATGGTCACAACAAGATGCGATTCTCTGCTTGGGGCGGAGTCTCGACAGACCTATCACATGGGAACAGTGCAAAGGAGAAGAAATGTAGGGAAGAAGGAACGCACAAAAGAACAAACAAGCAGCATAAAATCAAATCACTCCATTCATAATTCTACATAAGCTGTCACAAACACTACAATCATAGAGAGGTGGCGGGTCCACTAGCTCGCCAATCCTCACCATCACTCATCTCTCTGGGCACTCTCCTCCTCTCCCCCGAGGTGAGGGTCCCTCAGAAGCCTCCGGGATCCCCGTGCAGTAGCACCTGCCTCGCCTCTGGGCGCCTGCTCCGCAGCAGTGACTCGCTGCTCCTCCCCTGGCGTGGCAAAGAAGCCACTGGCGGCAAAGCGACCGGACTGGCGGAGTCGCTCCCCGAACTCTCGCGCTCTCTCGTAGCGCGTCTCCATCCCTCCTAGCCTCTGCACGACGGCCTGAAGGCCCAGCTGGAGCTGCCTCACTTGGGCCTCCAAGGCCCTCCTCTCGGTCAGATCCCGCTGTCGCTCGGACCTTCTCTCGGCTTTCTCTCTCTCTGCCTCTCTCCTCATCATCTGCAAAAGAACCCTTAACTCCAGGATGTCTGGAGAAGGTCTCTCCTCACCGCGATGCCGTAGCTCCGCTACAGTCGCCACCCAGGCGTCACGCTCCTCTTCCGCCCGGGTCGCGCGGGCCACCGCACCAGCAAGTTGCTCCCGGAGGGAGGCAATCTCGAGAAAAGGGGCCGAGGAACTGGAAGATCCGCCAGCCACTCCCACCGTCGCTGTTTGCTGGGCACGCTGGAACAAAATAAACAACGGCCGTCAGTGAAACTCCAAAATCTGAAGTTAAAAGTGCGGCACATAACTTACCAGGAGCGACAACTCATGTTGAGCGACGGCCAGCTGCCGCCTAGTCTCTGACAGTTGGGCGCGCGAGTCGCCGATGCCACGCGTGTCCCCAGCTTGGGGAAGCCCCGCGTAGCTCTCTCTCTGCCGCCGCAGGAAGTCGGCACTGTCCTGCACCAGTATACCCCCTTGCTGTCCAGGGAGACGTACGGGCCACTCCTCGAGCCTCGCCTTGCCGCGACTCTCCCTCCTGACGCGGCTCGGCTCATCCGCACTCGCCCACTCATCGGCCAGACCCAGGGTCCTTGCCATGTCCAGCACCAAGAAAGGGGTCCCATATCAGTCAAAAGGAACGCGTCCCCTGTCTAGGACGCGTCCATCATTTGAGTGCAACACTCGCCGAACCCTTTCCCCCTCGCGCGGCTCGCTTCAAAACCCAAAATGAATTAAAAGAGGAAGAGATCGAAGCACCTACCGGACCGTGTTCACCTCCTCCCACGCCATCGGGCCCCTCAGGTCCCTCGGGGGCCCGGAGCGGCCCTTCCTCCTCCATGGACGTCGTTCCGTGCTCAGGCGCGTCCCTCCTTGGGCGAGGGGTCCCGCGTCCCTCTCCACCTTCACCGTGGTCAGGCCCACCGAACTCCATCGATCAAAAGAGGAGGAAGATGAGAAAGGGGGCAAGCGAGTTTCGGCAGAAGGCGGGCTCGTTTGCGGGTAAGGCACGGGAGAAGAAAGGCCACCCAACGCTTTAAATTTGAATTCAAGGATTAAGACGCGTCCTCGCGCCTGGACGCGCCCAAAAGGGGGAAAAGGAAACAAAATCCCCCCGTGCAAAGCGTAGTTCCCCGCTGTTCAGGGTAAGGTCTCGCGGAGCGTGCCTCAAAGGACAACTCAGTGCAAAGAAGAAAGTGTGGGAGAGAGAAAGGTACACACAACACAAAAAAGTCATTTCCATTTCATATAATAGCCGAAAGTATATCATACAGTGAGAAAGGTGACATGTACAAGCAACTCTCTAACTCTCACCACCACCCTCCTGGTCATCTCTCTCCTCCCTCCTCTGCCGGGGATCCCTAGGGGGCCTCTGCGAACCCTGAGAAGCCGTGCTCGCCTCGCCCTGCGGTGGCACTCCAGCCTCGAAGGTGCGACGACGCTCCTCGGCCGAAGAGACCAGATAGCTGCCCATGGAAAAAGAACCAGACTGACGAAGTCGCGCCCCGCGTTCCTTCGCCCTCTGGTACCGCTCCTCGCTCTCCCGAAGCCTCCCCTCCGCCGTGCCGAGACTCAATCGGAGCTCCAGCAGCTGGGCCTCTAGAGCCCTCCTCTCGGTCTGATCCCGCTGTCGCTCCTCCCTCTCTCTCTCCCTATCCCTCTCCCTCTCTCTCTCCACGCTCTCCCTCTCTCTCTCCACGTTCTCCCTATCCCTCTCCTCTCTCTCCCTCATCGCCTCTCTCCTCGACAGCTCGAGGGCGATCCGCAGATCCAGCACGTCACGAGGGAGCTCCTCAGCCTCTCGTCGACGCTCCTCCTCCAGCTCCGCAATCCGGGCGTCACGCTCTGCCACCCAGGCATCGCGCTCCTGCTCAGCACGAACAGCACGGGCCAGGGCCTCCCGAATCTCGGTCACCTATCAAAGCACGCATGCACCGTAAGAGAACAGTGATAGAAGGAAAGCAGCTAGAAAAGGGTCGGGGCCAAGCAAACACTCACTCGAGCCTCGCGGTCACGCTCGGCCTCCTCAGCCCGAGCCACTGCGTGCGCCAGCTACTCCTGGAGGGCAGAAACCTCCGGAGGAGGGCCCCGCGAACTGGAACCCGCTCCACCAGCCATCCCGGCTGCCGCTGTCTGGTGGGCCCGCTGAAACACGGGGCAAACGTCAGTCAAAGGCTAAGCATCAAAAATCCAGGTCACAAAAAATGCATTGCATAGACTCACCAGGATCTCCAACTCCTGTCGGATGGCCACCAACTGTCGCCTGGCGTCCGCCAGCTGGGCCCGCAGGTCGGCAATCATGTTGTCACGAGCATCCTGCATTGCACATAAGTCAGTACCACATGCATATACATATAGAAGGGTGAAGCATTTTCATTTCACACTTACCCCTGCCATACCGCCGAAGGAGAGGCGGTCCCCGTACGTAGCTCGATATCGTCTCATGTAATCTGTGCTGTCCTGTACATGGGACACCACTGGGACCCCGCCCTGCTGCCAGTCCTGGTACTGTGCTGGGAAACGCGTACGCCAGTCCACAATCTTCGCCTTCCCCTTGGTCTTCCGCCCAATGCGGGCCGGCGCATCTACATCAACCCACTCCTGGGCCAGCCCCAACGTCCTCATGACCAGTCTAAGCCGCAGCGGCTCAATCTCGTTCAGGCAATGGACCCACACGTCCCGCCTGAAGCGAGGAAGACCCGCTACAACCCAGGGCTGGCCAGCATCGCCCATGCCCAGGTAGGGCCTCCACACCACCTGCATCACCATACATACATTATGTTAGTTACCATTCAGTCACATGCATAAACACAAAAAAATCATGCGCATCATACCATGGCCTCGGGATACTCGCTCAGCTCCCGACGAAGTGACGCCAGCTGGTAGCCGTGGGGTGCTGCAACCACGACCGGCCTCCACTGCTGCGCCAGAGGCACGGCCCTCCTGTTCCCATGCCTAGCCCTCCCCATCGGAAAATAGTAATAGCTCCACACCTGCATCCATCATACATCATTAGTACAATAATTGCATATTTAACTGTGGGAATGCATAAATAAAATGTTTACCTGGAGGAAAGGTGCGAAGCCACTGACTATCATCTCCTTCTCCGAAGTCTGGGAGAGATCAGCAATCAAATGGGCAAGCAGAGCCGCTCCCCACGCGTAGTGTCCCACTCTGTCCAGATCCGCCAAGATCCCGAGGAAACGGCAGTGGATGCCATCCCCCTTCGTCCAGAAAAGTAACCTCCGAAGATCTAGGTCCACCAGCTCCCTCTCGCTCGGATCCTGGGTGAAAGCTGCACGAGCATCCCCCTCCAGTTGAGCCAAGAACTCCGCTCCAGTCTCGCTAACCCGCTGGCGCGGGTCGATGAATCCGAGCGCCTCCATGATCTCCACTCGGCCGACTACCCTGCTGTCTCTATCAGTCACGCTCGTCTCTAACCACAGCAGGTCCAGGGCACTCTCTCGGTAGTCGGGGTAGGTGACCCCGCTGACTGCCTCTCCGTCAACCCGTAGCCCGGTAATCCGAGCCACGTCCTCTAGTGTCGGCACCATGTGCCCCCAGGGCATCAGAAACGCCCGGCTCGGTGCGTGCCACCGCTCCCTCAATGCCTGGATAAGAGGAAGGTCGAGCCGGAAGGGCTCGATCTTAAGGAAAGCTCCAAAGCCCATGGCGTCCACACGCGCCCTCTGGAAATCCGGCAGCCCACGGTATGCTCCCACCACCAGGGACCAGTTAATCCGGCCCTTCATCACGCCCTGCAAACCACAAAACCAATAAAGAACACATCAGCATCATGAACAGTAATAAACAATAACACTGTATATATACTACTTATTCTTTTTATTTTATTTTTACTTTTTTAAAAAATTTATATTTTCTTGTGGAGGCGTCCAATGCCCTGGACGCCTCCTTCCAATTTGCTTTTTTTCTTTTTTAGAAAAAACCCAAAAAACCAAAACAAAATTTATTAATAATATGTATATTTGTATGGAGGCGTCCAGGGCCTAGGATGCCTCCTTATTTTTTTAATTTTATTTTATTATTTACGTAAATAAATAAATAAACAAAAAGAAAAAGAAAACGTGGAGGCGTCCAGGCCCCTGGACGCCTCCTTCTCTCACTACCCGGCCTTCTCTCACAGCCTCTCGCACGCCCGTTTTAGCCTATTGAACCACAGAGTGAGAATTCCGAAGTACTTACCGGGTCGTGATCGTCCTCTCCCGCGTCACCAGCATCGGCAGCGGCCTCCGCGGCCAGAAGCGGCACCTCCATCTCCTCCTCCGCAGCAATCTCCTCTGCTACGGCCTCCTCAGCATCGTCTCTCAGTCTCCTCGGACGACGAGCCAGTCGTTTACGCTTGTCTCCACCTCGGTTCGGGCCTCCTAACTCCATTGGGGCGAAGAATGGGTCTGTCTGGTTTGACCGGATCGTTTGAATGAACAGTAAGTGAGTAAGGGGGGGAGCCCCCCCTATATATAGATTGAGCTTTAATTGGGGCGTCCAGGCGCCTGGACGCCCCCACTTTTTATTTTTTAAAAAAATTCAAAAAACTTAGGGGCGTCCAGGCGCCTGGACGCCCCCAAAACAAAAAATAAAAAAATAAAAAATTAGGGGCGTCCAGGACCCTGGACGCCCCCAAAAAATATTTATTGAAAAAAAATTATAAAAAAAACAGGGGCGTCCAGGCCTCTGGACGCCCCCATAATAAAAAATAATAAAAAATATAATAAAAAGAAAAAAGGGGTTAGAGTATGTATATAATCCAAACAAAAGAAAAAAAGGAAAGAAAAAGAAAAATCACAAAAAAGATAATAATTAAGGGGACGGGGGTCCGAAGCATCCAAATGCCAGATTTTATTCCATCAGAAAGCAGAATGAGCTACATCAGGGGTTTAGGCGCCTTAGGCCTTAACTTCCCCAGTTCGGTTACATAAGCCCTCCACGGCTCGCATTCTTCCACCACATGCGCTAAGGCCTTTCCCGCAACACTTGTCTTCCAGGGAGCTTTAATGGCCTTCGCTTCCTTCGCGTCCGCTTCAGTGCCCAACTCCCTCTTCTTCAAAGGAACGATGCCAGTCGGTGGCGGGAACGAATGGCGTGGGATGCCAATCTGGAGGCAGCACCGATGCGCATTATAAAGGACGAACTCGATCGCGCCGATCAGTTGAAGATCAACTTCGGGAGAAGACCTCATGAGGAGATCTAGCGAAAGTAAACATGCCGGTGCGCAAGTAAAGAAGCCTTGTGTCACGGTGCGGAAGTGAGACCGCCAGTCTTCACGTTTCTTCAGCCACGGAACGCGGTTCACTACAGTACCACCGAAGCCTAACACGTCGGCTATGTGATGAAGAGGGCTTTGTTGGAAGAGCTTCGAAGCGGTTGGCATTCCCTCGCGATGGTCGAATTTGAAATGCAAATCCAGCCAGCAATTCAAGATAAGTGCACAACCAAATGGAGGCTTACCCATGCTCGAGGCAGTAAGGCCGCTGTAAAGATAGGCAAGGACGGCGGGTCCCACCCTCTTTCCACTCCAGATCCCGCGAATGGCACCCAGTTGGTCTTCCTCCACCATGTTGTCGGTATAAGGGAACAAGAGAGCACCCGCCAGACAGATAGTGAACCCCTTCATGATTCCCTCCAAATAGTCATCATCTGGTGACCCTCTCAGGGCGTCCATGACCCACTCCGCGAGCTTTTGGAGATCGATCCCCTTTTGAGTACGGACCTTTCTGGCTGCGTCGGGCGGCATGAAGCTTCCAAGGACGCTTTCAGAAGTCCCCCGTGTCAGCATCCGCATAGCCTTCACCTTCCCGTCACTCTTGAATTTCTTCAATCCGAGCAGAAGTTCCACCTCCTCGAGGAGGATGGTCACCTCGAAGGTCGGGAAGATAAAAGTGTGGGTCTGGGGATGCCAGATCTCCACTAGTGCGCCCATAGCCGCCCAGTCCATACGAATCTTCTCGTAATGCTTGGCGTGAATAAGGAGCCCCTGCAAATGCCACTTCGAGAGTATGGCCCTCATGCCAATGGAGATATTGGAAGTTAGCTTTGAAAGCCATGGCAGTTTGGAAAACTTCCTCGGGCCTGGGAAGAGTGGATATGGCTGGAAGAGGAAAGAAGTAAGAAATGAAGGAAGTAAGAAGAAGGTTCACATGAAATGAATCAGCTTACCATATGCGACAAGATCGTCCCACTCAGATGACCCTCGAGGTCGGAGAGTCGCCTGATCTCGCTGCTAGGCCTGCTCCTCTTCATAACGCGGGAAGACTCTCCTTCCATCCTGAAATCTCTAGATTCTCCTCTCTTTCCTCTCCTGAGCTTCCAAAACCCACCTTGGTGCATTTGAATGAACTAGCCTAAGGGGAGTTCTTATAGGAAGGGAAGGGTGCTACAGGACAGAACATGTCACATCAGTGGTCATTGTCAAGATTTTGGTCTGGATCTCCTTTATACTGTGGTGCGATTCTGCTGTGATTCTGCTACTTTTCGATGTTGCTAACCTTTGCTAGTCTGTGCAGGTTTTACTAACGGACGTCTTTGTCCTATCTCCTGTCCCACCTTTCATTGGTTGGTCCCACCTTGTCATGCATCGTAGTATATGATACTTACGCTACTAGAACATGTCAAGGACCTTGCGGCTCGAACGAATCTGTGATCTGAGTTCCCCCTCAACAAAAATGGTGATGATCCCAGAGGAATTTGGGTTGTACGGATAGGCCGTCAACTTGTGATAGAATGGGGACGACGGTTCCATTCAGTGAGTTGGTACGCGGATAAACGGGCCCCAGCCCAGTATCAGCTCACCGGGTCGGTATCCTGACCCGTTCTTCACAAGTTGACAATATTATCCTTGGCTATTTTCTATTTTAGTTTGTTTTAAATTTTTCTTTGAACCCAGCATGCATTCATATAGGACTTTGATTTATTGCGGAAGATCATTCAAGTGATTCGATTGTGAAAGCCGTTGTGCTCCAATTCCCACAAATATGAGATATTCCACTCCGAATGAAATACTGAGTTTTCTTGAGACAGCCCTACGCTGCTCTTCCAAAGGAGACCCTTGTTTGGACAGACCCTCAGATATTCCTTTACCTTTTTTTTGACCCACCTTGGCCGCAGCACTTCCACATTGGCTGGTAACCGCTCCCCAAAGGTGAAACCTCCGGTTTATGACCCAGGTACTTCCACACCGAGAAGTTGGTCTCCTTTTGTTTCGTGCCTGAGCGCACATCTCACCCTCCCTTATTTGATCTCCGTCCAAGCAATCGTCAATATTTGAAAGACCTTCTTCAAGGTCGCCTCATTGAAACTCCAGGAAAGATTCCAAACAGTAACGTCAAAAGCGTGTCTCATCACACCTTGGCATCAACTTATCAGTCCGCTCCCACTTCACTCCACTCCACTTCGATACCATTCCACTACGTGTCGCTCCCTTGCAAAGCAGACGCCAAGGCGGGGCAGCTGTAGACACGCCATTCCTGACGTCTCCTGAGAAAGTCTCATATTACTATACAACGCCCCGCAACGGCTTACGCATTTTGAATCACTCGAGTACTTCCTTTTCTCGGGTCTTCTTCTGCCTTTTTCGGCATCCGGAATCGTCTCGTCACGACATTCGGACGGCATCAACACCAGTCAGACGCATCAAGAGGTTCCGGAACCAAGATGTTGACTACCGAGCGGCCGCCGATTGAGGACCCGGGTGGGTCTTAATGGGGGCGTCCAGGCCCCTGGACGCCCCCATATTTTTAATTTATTTTATTATTTTCTCAGGGCCCAAAAATAAATAAAAATATATATATTTTCATGGAGGTGTCCAGGCCCCTGGACTCCTCCATAAAAACTAATAATAATAAATATTTATACAATGCCACATGGCATAAAAAAGACAAAAAATAATTAAATATATATATATTAATGGAGGCGTCCAGACCCCTGGACGCCTCCATAAAAACAAATAAAAAATCAAAATGCCAGCCCTGGTATAAAAGACAAAAGAAAAATAAAAAATAATATAATTTTGGAGGCGTCCAGGCACCTGGACGCCTCCATCAAAACCCTCACGGGCGCCGGCCACCGAACGACGGTTTGTCGTATGTGAAAAAATTCAAATTATAGAGACGTCCGGTCAGCTGGACGCGCCCGTTTCTGAATCACGAGGCGCCACTCACAAAACCACGCGTTGTGCCAAACCGCGTGCGGCCGTCGTCGGTTTTCGGTGGACCTGCTTGAGGCGTCCGGGACCCTGGACGCCTCCACAAAAGTGTTCCAAAAAAATCAATAAAAATAGAATAAAATATTATTTCGGCCCTGATGGAGGTGTCCAGGATCAGTTCTGGAGGAGCTCAGAAGTGATCCGATAGGCTGCCGGAGCCCAGAGGCTACGGAGTCATTTTCTAACCCGTGGGTTCTTTTGTAGGTGGAGGTTCTGCCGGCTTCTCGGGTGCTCACGCTCGCGAGAGGAAGGTCGTCTTCATCCACCGCGCTTCCACGTCGTCCCCACGCTGCCGGAGCTCCGCCGGATTTCACCCTCGGCTCATTCAATAAACCTTTTCTTCCCCTTTTTTCTTCGTAGTTCTTTTGCATTCATCATCTCGCATCCTCTATCCCCCTTCATAAGGGCGCCTCTTCTTTTATACTTCTTGCATCCATCATCTCATTTTCTTCCTACTCGAGTCCGAGAGGGGTTTAAAAGATAACACCAACCAGGTGTGTGTCTTGCCATCATTTCGTTATTTTTATCGCAAGGATTTGAATACTACACCTCCATCTTTCTAATCCACTTGTCATTTGTTTGTCGTTGTTTTGCAAGGGTAGCCGAGGAAAGCCCTCTCCGTCGGTCGGCCGGAGGGAGAGGAAGAAGCAACCCGCCATCTCCCGCTCTTGAGGTAGGCGCGATCACTTTCTTATTTTGGGGTCTTTCGGCCCCTGGCGATCACATCTTATTTTCGAGGCCGCGGCGAGTCACTTCCCCAATGGCCGTTTAAATTCCCGTTTTTATATATTATATTCTTATCTATTCGTGTTCTCGAGGCCGCGGCGAGTCACTTCCCCAATGGCCGTTTAAATTCACGTTCTTATACGTTATATTCTTATCTGTTTGTGTTCTCGAGGCCGCGGCGAGTCACTTCCCCAATGGCCGTTTAAATTCCCGCTCTTGTATTCTTTCTATATTCTGTCATCTCATTATCTGTTCATATTCTCGAGGCCGCGGCGAGTCACTTCCCCAATGGCCGTTTCAATTCTTGTTATTTAATTTTTGCACCATTCCCGTCCCCCCGAGGCCGCGGCGAGTCACTTCCCGCTATGGCCGTTTAAACCCCATATTTTGCTATATCACACTTGTCCCGCTCGCCCCGCCGGAGCAATCTCCCGTGGTGGCCCCTTCTCTCTCTTCTCTTATTTCTGTGTTGCAGCAAACAAACACCAAAAGAAAGAAAAGAGGAGCCCGCGCGCGCTCTGCGTCCTCTCCGCCCTTCCCCGAACCGCGTGACATCGCTCACAGGATGAAGCCAGGTATGTTATGCCCCGATGCGGAAACTCAGAGCGCGGCAGTTAACCAATCAATCAGAGCAATAAATCAATAACATTCACCACACATGATATATCATCATAAATTTGCAAATGGACAAGCCAACTTTTATTACTAACCTAACTTTCAAAGTTTACATAGGACTAAATTCAAAACATGAACTCCAACAACATTGACTCAACTCACCATCTCTAATGACTCAAGTTTCAATATCATAAACTTGATTACAACACATATATGACTCTAGACTTATTAGGGACACTAGCTCTTCTATGCTTGGCTCCTCTCGGTCACTCCTATCCCTCCCCTTCATTTTGAAGTTCTTCATCCGAACTACCTTAAAAATATTTAAAACACTAGATGAGCGAAAGCTCAGTATGAATTTCTTCTCTTCTATCAGACAAAGTTTAAGTAATTAACATGTTACAATGTCATGCCACTAACATGGATCTCCACTCATGCAATAAGCAAGATAGGAAATGGAAATATGGCTGGACAATGAACAAGAATATCGTTAGATAGAAAATATAACAAGAAGTAAGATGGACATTAAAAAATGTAGCAATCTAATAAACAATATTAAAAAATATAGACAATTATAAGATATTACAATTTCAATGAACAATATTCAAGATATCAAGATTGGTCATTCATTCACATGAATACCCATTCGGGCTGATATAATAACAATCATTAATATATATTGAATTATCCAAATCAATCTTGCATTTCATTCCGGTACAATGCCACACCACAAGTCATATGACTCCTACAGTTATGAATATTTCGGGTGTTCCTCCCAGGACTAGATATGGCCCTTATATGCACAGACATTGAGTTCATTAGACCGAAGTACCATTCAATAATTACCAGATAATTGCATCATTTTGTTATGGCCAAAAGAATTCCAATAATAAGGTACATAACTTTGGTAAGAAGACTTTGCGAGGGAGTTCCAATGAAGGTTAAGCTTATAGGTAAGAAATTTTCAATATTACTCCCAAAGGGGTCAAAGGTAGCAGAAAAAATGTCATACGTGATCAATTTCAGATTTGGGAGCAAGATATCACAAAATCGTTGCGGAAACACGACTGTCGGAAACATGGGTGGAACGCGGTCTTTACAACAGCTGTGACAAGAATGCAGTTTAAACAGTAGTCGCGATTAGAGATAGGCTATCCAGATAGTCGATCCGGGTTGATGATAGGTGTAGTTTAAGAAGAATGTGGTCAGAGTACACACCACGATCAGATAACGCGGTCAGGGTTAGGGCTGCATTCAAAGTAGACGGTTTCACATGAACGCGATATCTAGGTCAACTACTTTCATGAAACAGAAGCTAAACGCGGTCTCTAGGCTGCGTTCAGGACAGACAGAATAGAACTTGAACATAACCATATTTTGTCATTCCAAAGGCCGGTTGAACCCCGTCTCACAACAGTAGGACGAGATTATAAGGGTTTTTAGGGTTTTGTGGTATAACCAGCTCAGTGTCCATGTGGGAATTCATAGCTCGCGGAGTCTTACGGAGGTCTTAGTGAAGCAGTTCCAGTCTGATGGAAGGAGCATCCAACAAAGGGTTCTAACTTCACTAAGAATTGGGGTTTATACAGAACTAGAAAAATAGTTGGAGCGGTAGATCAATGCCACCGGAGTGACATGACCTTCAAACAGAAACAAACTGAAAATATAACACTATCTAATCATCAAACCGCCGATCAAACAATTTAAACATGTTAAGATGGCAGATTAAGGGCATGAAACGTGTTACTGAATTAAACCTACTTTCTTAATCATGCTAGATAATAATGGAAATATGATTAATTCAAGATATCAAAGAGAGAAAAGAACATAGATCAAAGAAAGACTTAAGATATTTAGTTATATTCCATGCTTTACCTAATCACATTAGTTGGCTCAGGCGACGTGCATAAGTAAAAATCATACTTCTAGACTCTAAGAGTATCATTATATCATATTGGAACGACACTAGGGTTCTGGAAATCTGTGAGAGAACGTGGTCACTACAGGAGCCACGATCTTGAGGACGCGGTCGATCGTGGAACCACGATCAGTACCATAAATATTGAAGAAATAAGAGAAAATACTTTAAGAACGCGATCTATCAGAGATTCGCATTCAGGATTGAATGCAGTTTTTGTGAGGACCGCGATCCTAAATAGAAACTCGTTCTGACAGAACAACAGCGTATCATGCTAAAATCTCAAAATATGTCCACGTAGATCTATAAAAATTAGGGAAAATGTAGTCATGAACATCTAAACATGCGCCTTAACTTGTTTTATATAAAAATTTAGGTTGGGCCTGAGATAAAACCTACCCTTGATCTGCCCTAAGAGAAAGGAAGAAGAAAACCCGAAGAGCGCTACGATCGCCCCAATAATCTTTGGTTCCTCATCCACGCTCGATCCTCCCATGTCCAGAAGCCTTCACGCACGTACTAGGGTCGGCCAAAGGAGCTCCAACATCGAATTTATAGAGTTTTGGTCTCTGAAGCCCTAATTGGGGTTGGGATAAAATCCTACTCCAAAAAGCTAGCTAAGTTCTATCCTCTATTAGCCCTGCCCCACCTCTCCTAAACCCTAATTTGGCTAGGGTTTCGAAGGGAAATCGTCCCTCAATGGGTTAGGGTTTACCTATGATTTTAGGTCCAATAAGCTAAGTTTTATCTATTTAACCCACTTATAAGTAGAGGATTATGAAAACTCCAAATTTTAGATTTATAACAACCATTTTCGGCCCATATTCCAGCCCAATTAGATCTTAATTTTAGCCCAATTTCCTCTGACTTATTCCAATTTTATTTTACTTGCTAGTTAATTTATTAAATAATTTATAGCATTTTTCTTTACATTACTATGAGAAATAACCATACGGCAATTTCTATTTATATAATCTGTAATTTGATCGGCTTGCTACACCCTCCCCCTCTAAAAAGAGTTTCGTCCCCAAATTCATATGACATTCCGAAAGATCAGGGGTTTCAAAACATACCTATAAATAGTTCTGGGTACTTCTTCTCGATTGCCTCTTCTAACTCCTAAATAACCTCTTCTTGATCACATCTGCTCCACTGAACCTTGACCATGGGTATAGTTCTGTTCCTCAATTGTTGTAACTTTCAATCCAGCACTCTAACAGACTTCTCTTC
This sequence comes from Amorphophallus konjac, assembly GCA_022559845.1. Classification (NCBI taxonomy): domain Eukaryota; kingdom Viridiplantae; phylum Streptophyta; class Magnoliopsida; order Alismatales; family Araceae; genus Amorphophallus; species Amorphophallus konjac. The sequence goes on from JAHNEJ010003378.1 coordinate 26,648, forward strand.
ATAGGACAAATCTTTTTGCAGCATCAGGTCATCATATTGGAATACATGAGAAGGGTCATATATATACTTCTTAAGCATGGATACACGAAACATGTTGTGCACTCCGGCCAGCTTCGGGGACAAAGCCAATCGATAAGTCACTTGTCACGCCCCGTACTCTATACCGTCGAGGTATTATCCGCTTTGGCCTAGCGGCCTCACGGTTTTGTCCCTTTTCTGATAGTGATCGGCTCCAGAATGAGGGACTTCTTGGGTAGGTCACCCATTCTGGAGCCGATCACCGTTAGAAAGGGACAAAACCGTGAGGCCGGTAGGCCAAAGCGGACAATACCTCGATGGTATAAAGTACGGGACGTGACAGAATGGTATCAGAGCCATGCCCCAGCCGGAAGTGTGGGAACTAAGTGCCATGCAGGGTAAAGTGCTACGCTATGGGAGCCACCTCTTGAACCCACAATGGGACAAAGTGCTACATAGTGGGAGCCACCTCTTGAGCCTGTAGGGGCCACCTCTAGAGTCCTACATGCCTGGGGGTTTGATTGCGTGTTATATGTGCCCAGAAACGAGGACGTTGCCTATATAAGAGGGGTAGATTGTAACACCCTCAAATATAGCTAAGTTGTACTCTATATCATCGAGGCGCCTTTTAAAGTATCGGCTCAGTTCTTGTAAAGAACTCCGAAGTTAAGCGTGCTTAATAGGGAGTAGTATTAGAATGGGTGACCTCCCGGGAAGTCTCCCATTCTGGAGCCGATCACCGTTAGAAAGGGACAAAACCGTGAGACCGGTAGGTCAAAGCGGACAATACCTCGATGGTATAGAGTACGGGGCGTGACAGAATGGTATCAGAGCTATACCTCAACCGTAAGTGTGGGAACTAAGTGCCATGCAGTGTAAAGTGCTACGCTATAGGAGCAACCTCTTGAACCCGCAATGGGACAAAGTGCTACATAATGGGAGCCACCTCTTGAGCCTGTAGGGGCCACCTCTAGAGTTCTACCTGCCTGGGGGTTTGATTGCGTGATTGTGTGCTATATGTGCCCAGCGACGAGGACGTCGCCTATATAAGAGGGGTAGATTGTAACACCCTCAAATATAGTTAAGTTGTACTCTATATCACCGAGGCGCCTTTTGAAATATCGGCTCAGTTCTTGAAAAGAACTCCGAAGTTAAGCGTGCTTAATGGGGAGTATTACTGGGGTGGGTGATCTGCCCGGGAAGTCCCCCATTCTGGAGCTGATCACTGTTAGAAAGGGACAAAACCGTGAGGCCGGTATGCCAAAGCGGACAATACCTCGACGGTATAGAGTACGGGGCGTGACATCACTTCCCCAACTCTTTCCAGAACCTCAAAAGGCCCAATAAATCTCGGACTTAGCTTTCCCTTAATGCCAAACCTTTGAATACCTCTAGTTGGAGAAATCTTTAGAAAAACATGATCGCCTTCTCAAAATTCTAAGTATCTTCTTCTATTATCTGTATAGCTCTTTTGTCTAGCTTGAGCGACCTTCAATCGATCTCGGATGACTTGAATGCTCTTGGTTGTGTCTTGAACAATGTTGGGACCTAACAATTGCCTTTCGCCATCTCTTCCTAACATATAAGTAACTTGTAATTTCTGCCATATAAGGTCTCAAATGGAGCCATCTGAATACTTGATTGATAGCTGTTATTATAAGCAAATTCCATGAGAGATAAGTGCTCATGCCAACTACCTCCAAAATCTTTCATACATGTCCTGAGCATATCCTCTATAATATGGTCCTTTCAGTCTGACCGTTGGTCTGAGGATGAAAAGCAGTGCTAAAATTAAACCTTATCCCCAATGAAGCTTGCAGTCCTTTCCAGAAATGTGATGTGAATCTAGAATCTCGGTCAGAGACAATGGTACTGGAATACCATGCAGTCTAATAATCTCCTTAATATACAACGCTGCTAAAATATCAACAGTCCATTTATTCTTGATAGACAGCATGTGCGCTGACTTAGTTAATCTGTCCATAATAACCCAAATCACATCGAAGCCACTTCAGGTCTTTGGTAATCTAACAATGAAATTCATGTCAACGCTTTCCCATTTTCACTCCGGTATATCAAAAGGCTTCAACTTTCCTGCATGCCTCAGATGCTCGGTCTTAACCTGTTGCCAAGTTAAGCAATGACTAACAAATTCGTCAATCTCTCTTTTCATACCTGGCCACCAATAAGTCTTCTTCAAATATTCCTGATACATCTTGGTTACTCCTAAATGGATGGTATACTTAGATTTATGTGCTTCCTCCATGAGCTTCCTCTTGATACTCACGTGATTAGGCATAAGTTCTTCCTTGAAATAACAGTCTTCCATCATGAGCTAGATGAAAATCCGGTCTTTGATCTAAGTTCACCTTAACTTCTACCAACCATGGATCATTGTCTTGAAACTCCCTTATTTCTGCCAACACACAAGGTTGCATACTAAGGTTGGAAATCATTATACGACTTTCCTCTTCTTCCACATCTAAGCTCAACTTGGCGAATTGCTCCACTAAACCCCATTCCTTGATCATCATACAAGATAGCAAAGCCATAGGCTTCCTGCTAAGAGCGTCGGTTACTGCATTACTTTTTCTAGGGTGATATTAGATGGAGAAATTGAAATCTTTCAAATATTCAAACCATCTCCTTTGCCTCATGTTTAACTCTTTCTGTGAAAATAAATATTTTAAACTTTTATTATCAGTATAAATGATAAATTGCTCACCATATAAGTAGTGCCTCCAAATCTTGAGAGCAAAAATAACATCTGCTAACTCCAGATCATGCACCGGGTAGATCTCCTCGTGGTTCTTCAACTACCTGGAAGCATACGCTATAACCTTCCCATGCTGCATTAATACACAGCCCAGTCTAATGCTTGAAGCATAAGTGTAAATCTCAAATCCTCCTCCTGCCACAGGCAAAGCAAGTATAAGTGCACTTGTCAAATATTCTTTCAAGGTTCAAAAACTTCTTTCACAATTCTCAGTCTAGTTGTAAGGGTTCTCCTTTGGAGTTAATCTAGTTAGGGGCACTGAATCATAGAAAAATCCTTGATAAACCTTCTATAATAACCAGTCAAACCTAGGAAACTTTGAACTTTGGTCACATTACTCGGTCTTTCCCAATTCTTCACCACTTCCACTTTCGAAGGGTCTACAACTATCCCTTCTTTATAAATCACATGTCCGAGGAAAGAAACTTCTTCAAGTGACATGACACGGTGTTGATAACATGACATACTAGCGTCCCCTCAAATATTATGTTCCAAGGAAACTTTATTCTAACTAAAGAAAGTCGAGCTTGAGTTGGAGTGTTCCCTCTTTCAAGTTATTAAGCAAGTGTTTTTTTATAAGAAAAGATATCTTATATTAGAATTTAATATCTTTTCAAGTAAAATGACCCGATGGCTAAATATTCACAAAACTCCCTTCAACCATGAAATTTAAAACCAAACAATTCCCTAGAGTCTCTGGTGAAAGACTTTTCCCATACAAACATAATGCCCCCTCTAGATTGACATTCCCATTAAACAAGTTTTGATGAAAAAAACTTATACTCAATTTTTCAAATAATAATATTTATTGGCATAAAATTCTTAACTTTTCAAAAGGGAATACTAGGGCGGTCAATGGACTGGGTTGCCCTTGATTTCGGATTAGGTTTCAAGTCCTTTTTCGACCCGCAGGTCTTTAGTCGGGCCTAAAAGCTTGGCCCGACTAGGTCCACGGGTCAGGCTCGGGTTTTGAATTCGATATGCGAATAGGCCCGACCAGTTCTACTTTTTTTCTATCTTCAAATTTAAAAATTTTTTAGTTAAAATTATATTATTTTACTTAATTAAAAAAATTAAAAATCTATTTTAAATAAAGTAAGTAATTAACAAACACTTAAATTAATTTAATGAGATTATACGTTTTATATTATTAAATATATTATTTTATTTTTTTTAACTTTTTGAGTCGAGCTTTATATTTCTATAAAAGTGTCAGGTTTGGTCTGGCCCGGCCCGAGTTAGCTCGGGCTCGAGTTGGACTCAAGCTTTAATATTGATGAGTCGGACCTGAGTCAAGTCGACCTAAGCCCGGCCCAAGCCTAATCCATTAATAACACTAGTGAGCACCAGACCCCCTTTCCCCCAACCCCACAAAAAAAAGAAACCCAACCCCAAATGAGTTTCTCCAAGCCCTGTTTGTTTTATGGAATAGGTCAAGAAGATACCATAATCGGGGTTAGGGTATACCAAATAATAAATAATATTATTTTGACTGTTTTCAGACTAACTTATTCTACTCTTTTGATAGACAAACTTAACCCGGATATTGGCCCTTAACTCGAATACATGCTGAAATACTAGATCTGCACAAACAAACCGAATAAGAGGAATAAGATCCTGGTATCAAGATTACCTGTGCCTTATTCTGCAAACAAATGAACCCAAGGTGTAAATATTAATGAGTAATACTTTGTGTAACACCTTGGTTAATTACACATCGGGCCACCTGAGTGTTACACGTCTAACACTTTTTATTTTTTTATTTAGTGGTCTTCACGTTAAACTAGTTTGGTATGTTGGCCACGTCATTAGATAATGTGGCACGAGAGCCATGTAAAAATAAAATCTCAACCCCTGTGAATAGTAAAATAGGTCATTCCCAACGAGACAATTTTTTTTTGGCACCCACGCTGTCACTTGATAACGTGACTAACATACTAAGTTAACTTGACATTGAGGCCACTCAATTTTTTTAAAATAAAAAATATTACATGTGCTGACATAAACTAACCTCAGTGTTTTACAAAACATTACTCAAGACTAATTCTTAAAGGGCGAGTTTGATAACGGGTTAGGTTAGAGGCGGGTGACCTACTCGGGGTGGCCCACTCGACTCCTAACTCTAACGGGGGTGGATTAGCTCATTCCACCTATTTTCTAGGAATGAGTTAATCCACTTTAACCCTATATGACCTTGATTAAGAAGAAAAATATCAAACAAAAAATAATCCACCCGACTCTGGTTAACTTATCTTATCCAGACTTAATCGGTTGTCAAATAAGCTCAAAGAGACACTCCTACTAACACCACAGCCACTTTCAATGCTCTCCTTCTCCACGTCAAAAAAAATCCACATCCAATGTATCAAAGCTAATCCAAATTAACTTTCACATTTCAAACTCCAAGAACAAAATTTCAAAACCCCAAGCACACTTCTCCAAAAGCCTAGCACATGTTCAAACGTTAAATTTCTTTGAATCCATACTTCCTAGAACTAGAAAAACCTTTCTCAAAGCCACCCCCCAAAAAACGGTCGCCAACCCTGGGCCACCCTCCGGCGGTCACCCATTCCCACCGCGCTCGCACCCAACAGCAACGTCCCACCTCTCTTTTGGGTTGAAAGGGTAGTTTCGTCATTTCACGTTATTATCCGGTTCGCTCTCCCCCCCCCGCCATGGCTCTCCACCCCCCTTCTCTCTCCCCTCTCCCTCTCTCTCTCTCTCTCACACACACACACACACACACACACACACACACCCCTGCCGTCAGCCGTGGGACTCATCGGTCATTCTCGGCAACTCCCTCGAGCCGGCAGCCGCAGCAGCGCGCTTGCTGCTGCTCCCCACCCCCTCCTCTCTATATCTGCTCTTCACAACCCTCCTTCTCACCGCACCTGAAGCCCAAACAAAAAGGGCAGCGGGGAAGGGAATTGGCGGAGAAGAATTCTCCTCTCCTCGGCTTCTCCAGCAAGCCGTCTCCGCTCCCCCCTTTCCATTCCCAGCACGCCAACAAACCAGGCAGGAAACCGTGGCTTTCCTTCCTCCGTAAAGCAGATTCTTTCTGTTTCCTTTTTTTTTCTTTCCTTTTTTGGCTTTCTGCGCGGATTGGGGTTTCCATGGCCGCATTCTAACCCTAGGGCCAGGTCGCCTCGCATCAGTATCTCCTTTTCGGTGTTGGGTTCCGTGAAGGTGATCTTGGTGCGTTGCCTTCTGGTGCGTGGGGAATCCCGCCTGTTCTTGCGCTCTTGTTCGTTGGGTCTTGGTTTTGGTTGGAAGTTTATTGAAAACTCGTTTCCTCTTCAACTGGGCACTGTTTGTTTACTATTTATTTTTACTGGTGGGCGTGGTGGAGAGGCAGTGTTTTGTTGATTCTTGGTGTTGTCGGTTCGTGTTGTGGAGGGCATTGCTATTGGCCTCTTTGTGCTCCATATGGATCCAATTTATTCTTCCTGTTTGTTTATTCGAGTTTTACTAGTAAAGAATTTTGAGCTGCTTCGTGTGTTTGGCTACGGCCATGCAAATGGCTAATCTTTTTTTTGTCTTTGCTGCGTTTTGATTGGGTTAGAGGCTGGAAACAGTGAAGAGAAACAGGATCCATGGAGGCCGGTGGCGCAGGAAAGGGTGTGGACTCTTCCAAGACACCAGAGTCGAACGAAAATGGGGAGAGTAGCGTCGTGACAAAGGCTATCCCTCCGTGTTGCATCAAGGCTATGGCTTCAGCTCCAGATGAAGCCAAGTGCCACGCTACTGTTGTTTCAGGGTGGTTTTCACAAGGTCGGTTGTCTTCTGCTCATTATATGACTATTTTCCTAAGACTTTTCAGTTTTGTTGTGAAACGTATCTATTTTCTTTCTTCCACTGATTATATTTCTCAATATTATTATTATATTGTTTAACATTACTGCAGATAAATCTAAGAAGGCCTCATATTATCACAACCCCATGTGGCCAGGTACTCTCAGTTTTTAGATTCCTGCCTTGTTCAAAATCGAAATAGCAGTGTGTTTCTAAGTATTTTTCGTTATTATGTACTCCTTCCTTGTTGTGAAGAGGGAAAAAAAAGAAAAAAGAGAATAGGAAAAGAAGGAGAAGGAGGAGGGAGGGAAGGAGAAGAAAACAAAATTTGCTCATAGAGCTAGTGCCTACGGAACATGAATTACATTGGTTTAATTCTGTTACTGAAGTTGATCATGATTTTTATCTTTGTAGCTAAACCGTTAACCCTTGTATGCTAATTTGCCGCAGTTGTGCAGAACATTTAATTTGTCTTTTGTACTTAGCCTTTATGGTTCATTGGTTCTGTTCTTTGTGTGCATTTTACATTTCCAATATAAACCAGGACAAAAATTCAAAGTCTCATTATGTCTCATATTTCTGGCTTTAAATTGATCAAATCTTTTGTTTTATTCATCATGGTAAGGCAAAGCATTTATCTAATTTGATCTTTTTTACCATCATAGTAAGGTCAAAAAGTCTTTTACTGTCATGCAATTCTATTACGAGCCCACTTCTTTAATACCTATACATACACCAGATGTGCGATTTTCACACCTATATATTGTTTAATGCAGGTGAAGCTCATTCTCTTAAGGTGGAAAAAATTTTATATAAGGGAAAGTCAGATTATCAGGAGATATTAGTTTTTGAGGTCCATAATACCTGAACTGAAATGTGCAACTATTTGCTTGTGAAGTTTTTCTCTGAGTTATATTCCTGAATGGTCTTCCTAACCAGAATATTGGGTTTTCCAGTCCACTGCATACGGAAGGGTCCTTGTGCTTGATGGTATTGTACAGCTGACAGAAAAAGATGAATGTGCATACCAGGAAATGATAGCCCATCTTCCTCTTTGCTCAATTCCATCACCCAAAACTGTAATTTTCTCACTTTTTAGGTAGTCCTGTCTATTTCATGATGTGGAATGCTGTTGCATCTTATTTTTGTTATGTGTCATATAGACTCTGTTTAGATAGATTTATTATGTTTTTCTCCATTCCCGTGTTTGCCAGATGCTCATATTGTTAAAAAGTGTCCTTGATCTACTATCTTCCCCTTGATCTAGCACCTTTCTTATTTACTTTCCAGCAATCACGCCATCCATTGGGGCAGGTCATGGGGCCTCAAAGGAGACAGGCTTACATGGTGAATTATCCTTCACACTACTCTTTGGGTATTAAAGGGAGAGAGGAAAAAGAGAATCTTTAGGAGAGAAACTAGAGTGAAGGGAGGCCTTGTCTCCTTTATTTGTGAGTGAAAGAATGGGCGAGGGCGCTGTGTAATGTAAACCCTAACAACTCTTCTATTTGGTTTTGCCGGAGGGTTAGTGCCGGGGTCACACCATCTTGGTGTGGGTAGTTTTTGTGGCTGTATAGGGTTTCATTTTGTGAGCATATTGTCTACACTTGTACATCCTTCTTATACTTTAATACAACAATGGTGTTACCCACTTAAAAGGAAACTATGATTTCAGATAAAGATTTTGCTTACACTTGAAAACAATGGTCTGCTTTTAATTGTTATGCCCCACTCTATAAATCGTTTATATAAGATACCCCTACATTTTATCAACCATTTGCAGTTTGCATCTAAGGAATAATCCTTGAACTATATGCGGTTAAAAATGTGTGAAGCATAGTTTAAAACATCTTGAGGTGGTTGTGAGGTGCTTTTTGTATGCCTTATAAGGCATAAGCCTTGAGACACAATGAGGCATAAGTTTCAACAATCTAGGAAAATAATTTTAAAACCATTTAAATGAGCTAAAATGATATTGATGTTCATGTGTTTTTTTTGAAAGTGGTTGATACCACTGATTATATTGATAAAAAGAGAGGGATTTACAAGTATGGTATAAGAAAAGTCCAAAAAATACCTAACACCCCCTTTACAAAAGCTCACACCAAGAGGGTGTGAATGCGTCTATCCCCCCAACAAAGCCAAAAAGGTAGAAGAATGCGTGTCTACATTGCCCAAAAGCTTTGCCCATTCTCTAACCCTTTCTCCTACAAAATCCGCTATTCTATCTGGAATAGTGGATGCTTTCTTTAAAATTCTGATGTCGTGTGTTAATGCTATCTCAACTTAATGATAGATCCATGTTATCTTAACAATATTGAATCATGTTTTAAGGAAATTAAGAAAGCATTAGTGTTGAGTCCACCTTACAACATCTCACTACATCACCTTCTCAATTGACGCATAAGTCTCAAGTAAATGTCTTGAGGCAGTGAATGCCTTGAGACATACCACCTTAATCAACAAAAGGCGTAAGCCTCAACTAAAAAGCCCGAGGCGCATGCCTCAAGGTGTTTTTCTAGTGCCTTACCTTGAGGCTTAAACATTAGTGTCTTGAGGCGCCGCCTTTCAAACAATGGTGTGAAATCAACAAACACTTTATGCAGTGAAACACTTCTTTTCTTCCTTCTTACCTCTCCTCCCTTTAAGGAGGGAGGGAGGGCTGCTGCAAAAGGGCACCATTACTGCAGTTGGCTACTTTCTTGCAGCAACACCAAACCGAGAGGGTTTGAATAGGAATTGAGACTGACAAACATGGTGAAAAGGGAGAGAGAACTGTCAATGTCTGATGGGTTACAAAATGTTGTGAAAAAAATTGGACTTTAAGAATATAAAAGAACCACATCTCTGTGTATGTTATATATTGCAAAATTGGCACATACAGACTGCATATTATATGATGGATATTAATGATTCTACTGTTGTAAAAAGTATTCTTTATTTTTTTGTGTGAATATGTATGCTTTGCTCTCCTGTCCTCATGTTGTGCTTATGGGCACATGGATCCTACAAATGCAGGTTTTGGTTATTGGGGGTGGTGATGGTGGAGTTCTGCGAGAAATTTCTCGCCATGCTTCCGTTGAAGTCATCGATATTTGTGAAATAGATAAGTTGGTCATTGATGTGAGTTAGATTACACAATTTCTTTGTTCATATTTTATCCTTAAAAACTGCAGACTGGAGTAGAAACTTAATCTGATTACACACCATAGGTTTGCAAAGATTTTTTCCCAAACCTGTCTATTGGGTTCGAAGATCCTCGTGTTCGACTCCATGTTGGTGATGGTATGTTAAATTATTTGGTATCTTGTTACTCATGATCTCCTTGTCGCTTAGTGTTAATTTACTAATGATAATATTGAAATTTGTTTTTATTACTAAAAACACTAAATGGTGGGAAAAATTGACTATTGCCTAGAGTGTCCCCCTTTGGATCCTTGTATTAATTGTGCACACTGTCCTTTTTGTTTGTGACTCTTACGCAGCTGTTGAGTTTATAAGGAATGCGCCTGAAGGGAAGTATGATGCCATTATCGTTGATTCATCTGATCCAATTGGTAGTATGCGTACCCTATTCAATTTCAAGTTGTGCTATACATTATTGTTTTCAACCATGCGACTGAGTATTCTGCTTGATGATATTCCTCTGATGTAGATGGCATTTATTACAATGTTCCTGTTACATATTTTAATCATTTGATGATAAATTGGAAAGATGTCACTCATCACTTGTGTTTAAGCATCTTATTGGTTGCACATTGTTTATATAGTTGGGATTTTGGATGCACATCTTTCCAAACTGTCACTACTTATTACCTAAGAAAGTGGAACAAAATTGTTTTCACCTTTTTTTGGATCTCGGGTAGCATTTGGCTCTAAATTCTTCAGAAATAACTAATACATAGCAAAACTGTCATTGCGTTCCTTTTTAGATGAATAATCTCCTAGTTTAATCTGCATTTTCCTCTATGCTGATGTTATGAATGGATGACAATATTTGCTGTTACACCATCAACATTTGGATGCAGTAATGTGGTGATGATAGTTTCACATGTGCACCACAAAAATTGGCTGCAGGTTTAGACGAAAGGAAGTGCCGTTTAAACAAGTAAAAATTAAAGAAGACAACTCAGGGTCCCTGTTGGAGCCAAAAAAATTTGAAACAAGAAAACAAAAAAGGGGGGACCTACCCAGGCTCAACCCCCCACTCTCCCCCTCTCACCTCCCACTCAATTGGACCCAGGTAGGTCCCCCAAGGGACCTACCCAGGGTGAAATCCCTCTCCTCCGAGGTCAATTGACCCCGGATAGGTCCCCTAGACTTATCCGGGGTCAACTACCCCCTTTCCAGGGTCGATTGACCCCAGATAGGTCCCCCGGACCTATCCGGAGTCAATTGCCCCTTGTCCAGGGTCAATCGAGACCCACTGCCCAGGGTCAATTGACCCCGAATAGGTCCTCGGGACCTATTCAGGGCCAATTGCCCTCCTTCCGGGTCCATTTCGTCCTGGATAGGTCCTTCCAAAGACCTATCTGAGCCCAAGTGACTCCCTTAAGTCTATAAATACCTCCCACGGGTTCCCATTGGGGAGGACGGGATAGACACGGGGATCGAAGCCAAGGAGGATGGAAGCCTAAGGAGAAGTAAGGCGTTTTGTGCTTTGTGTGCCTCTACCAAGCAGAGTGTGTGCCCAACAAGAGTATGCTGCACATATACCCCTGGGCTTGCATATATACCCCTGTGGTTGTTCCTTATGTAATTCCTTGGTTTGCATAGATGCCCTTGTAGCTATGTCCCTTATGCCATTTTTGGAAGAGGGATCATATTGTAATTTTTCTTGCGGCTATGTCTCTTTACCCTATATCCCTTGACTCTGCGACCTAGCCGTGCAGTTCGATCCGCGGCAGTGCGTTGATGAAACACATGGAGAACCAGTAGGAAATCCCTAGAGCGCGGATTTGCGGCTTATGCTTTGTGTGCCTTGTTGCAACTAAAAAAAAAATCCCCGAAATAATTGGGATGAGATACAAAAAATTTTATCAACCCCAATACGGGTGTTTCTTCCCATGCGAACTAAAGTCGCGAAATCGGCGTAGTGCCATGTCCCAGAGTATCTCCCCCCTACAAGGGCTCCATAGCTCGATTATTGGTTCAGCCCAATGCATCTCGCAGCAAGCGGGCGGCCTTAACCCAAGGTAAATCCACGGAGACCGCCAAGGTCATGTGGTCCCGGGGTTAATACACACAAGGACAACCTCGCGACCAAAAAGGAGAGAGGGAACAGTGATATTCACACCTTCTACAGTTCTACGTAGTCCCGACGGCGTGTACTACGTCTCTCGGAAAGAAGAAGGCTTTCCCCCTTGACAAGCGGCGCAAGGAAGAGGACGAATGAACACGGGAGAAGTTCCTCCCTCTTCCACGCGGCGTGCAGTGAGTGTTTCAGCAAAAAAATAGAGAAAAAAATCTTTTTTTAGGGGGTTATAAGGCGGAGCCCAGACCACCCGGGGGGTGGAGGGACCCGCCCGGGGCCGGCCACCCCCGGGCAGGTCCCCCTGCGGCCGCGTTGGTCCGTGCGGGGCTGGGAGGGACCCACCCGGGGTCCTGGACAGACCTGCCCGGGGTGGCCCTCCCCGGGCGAGACCCGCCCGAGACTCCCCAACCCCGAGCAGGTCTGCGCGGACCTGCCCAGGGAGGGGCAGTCCCGGGCCGGTACTGGGGTTCCGCCTATGCCCATATAAAAAAAAAACAGAAAACGGAAAAAAAAGGGGATCCTGCCCGGGGTGGCCTTGACCCGCCCGGGTTCGGCCCACCCTGGGCCGGTCCCTCACCTTCTATAACTACCCCCTATGGGGCTTACTCGAGGAGGACTTTTGGGGGGTGGAAATTTCAACTCTTAAAAGAGAAGAAGAAGGCTCTCGTTCGTAGTTTTGGCCCACTTGGTATGTAACACCCCGGGCTTGTATTTATGTCCCTGCGTGGGCTTGGTGGTTGTGCCCCTATGCGGGTCTTGTATTTGTGCCCCTACGTGGGTCTTGTATTTATGCCCCTACGTGGGTTCCGTTGTTATGCCCCCACGTGGGATTTGTACTTATACCCCTATGTGGGCCTTGTAATCACGATCCCACGGGTCATGTTCTTCTTATATCCTCCGGGTGATGAAGAAAAACTTCATTTAGTCACGGAAATGTGAAATGACCATAATACCCTTCCTGAGGATATTAGAATTGAACATGCTCCCGCCTCAGGGCGACGATACTGTGTACAGTTGACAACTCGTCGACAACTTTTGCAATGAAATTTCTGAAAATTTGCAAGGGTGTGTGATGCTGCCCTCGGCGCGTGCCAGTTAAAGAAAATTACGAATAAACCCCCTCGCATAGGGTTGTGCCAAATTACAAAAATGCCCTTCCAGCCTTGGGATTTCCTGATAATCTTCAACGACTCTTGAAAATAGCCTTTGAGCCTCCTAGAGTCAACCTTTTGCCCGGCGGCCACCCTAGATTGTGATAAAACTTCCAACAGAGTCAAATTACCATAGTGCCACTGGACATGGCAAATTATTAAAATGCCCCTAGTATCCAGGTAATCAATAGGGCACCCTGGTGCACTCCTGGGCTCCCTTAGCTCACTCTTATCCCCAGATATCGTAGGGTGTCGCCCAGTTCAACCTGGTCTTAGCCAAGCCCTACCCCTCATACATTTTATGGTCACCCAGTGGGAGTCAAAAGTGCGATGCAAGCTACCTATGCTGATGTGTCCTCGACTAGAACCTTGGAGAGAAATTCTAGGCCTTATTGTTGACAATTAAACAAGGGTGTTTGGACATTATGCCGATGTAAATCAACACTGATTGCGGTCAGTGGGGAAAGGTCCAGCACTCAAACCCTAATCGTCTGATACGATGTGCACCCCATGAAATGGACACCGCACTGGCCACTCGTGTAGCCCCCCACATGTGCACCCTTATCTCCTCGGAGAGAGTCCATTCCATGATAAGAGGAATCCCCAAACCCAAAACAAAAATATAAGACTTCTTGCAAAGTCACCCGGGTAAGGGAGAGATTCAACCTCGTCTAAAACAGATTGGCACGCCCGGTGGGACCTTTCTTGCCTTTCTTCTTCTTGTCAACAGAAGACCTAAACCTCTCCGAGGTTCTTATCACCCCTCTTCCTCTTAAAGGACGAGAAGAAGAGGACGCCTGCTTTCTGCTTTTGCTGTTTAGAGCACAACTCTTGCACCGCAATCGGGACGATGGCCGCTGTGACCTATGGCCCGCAAGTCGTCGCTAGCCACGCCAAGTTTGGATACTTGGCGACTCCCATCACTTTCGGCGACTTCGCTCCGGTCGTCGGCTCCCCCTTCTTCCTAGGGGTAGTGCCGGTCGTCGGGAGCAACGCAGTCGCCACTACTGTTGTTGGTCGGGTCTCCCCGGCCAAGAAGACATCCGCCGAGGGTGCTAGGCCCTCTGCTCCTGTCACCGGTCGGGTCTGCCCGGTCCAGAGGACAACTGCTGGGGGTGTCAAGCCCTCAACCTCCGTCGTCAGCCGAGTCAGGTCGGCCACGAGGACTACATCCGGGGGTGTCAGGCCCTCTATTTCTGCAACAGGCCGAGCTAGGTCGGCCAAATACAACACTGCATCTGGGGGTGCCAAGCCCTCGATGTCAACCGTAGGCCGAGTCAGGTCGGCCATCAAGGAGCCCATTGCTGGAGGTGTCAGGCCTTCAGCTCTCCCAATTGGCCGGATATTCTCAGTCAACCAAATTACTGCCGAGACGGCCGCCCCTGCCCAACGGGGGCAGCGCTGTTGCCGTAATGGAAGCCGTTCCGAGACGGTCATCCCTGCTCAACGGGAGCAACGCCGTGCGCCTAGCGGAGAACGCCCCGCAGCGGCCATCTCATGCTCCAGCAAGACCATACATGTCGGAGACCTCCGCATTCGGCTCGATTGTGGTGAGCCGATTGTGCCTCGGGATCGACATGTCCCAACCATTCCTACATCCAACTGCTTCGAACTTATTCAGAAAGTCCGGGAAGCCGGGGCGAAAGTGAGGAGCTACGCCGCGCCTTTTTCAAAGGCGGCAACCCCCAGAGTCAGATCTGGGGGCAACTCAACTGAGGAGCGACAGCTCCAGATGAAACAAATCTGGGTCACCAAAGAGGAGGCCCTAGTCATTAGACGGGCCCGGTCCAAAAAGGTCTTACGCCAGTTAGAATTACAACAAGTGCGGAGCCCGGTTACTCAGCACAAAGGCGAGTCTTCGACCTCTCACGGGACAAGGGCTCACCGTCAACAACGGCGGAAACGCCGCGGAGCGGTCAAGTCAGTACGCCCGAATTCCCCTTGGGCTAGCCCGGTGCACACTGGCGACGACCACTCTGAGCAGGAGTCTATACCCCGAGTGTCTGGTTTTGACAGGCTGGGGGGGGGGACACCGAAGCAAGCGCGGCACCCGCCGAAGAAGAAGCGAGTGGCCCAAATGACAGACGACACCGTCAGGGTGTTTACTTATTATGTCTTTTCCACTGACAAGCAGTCGGAGGGGGCTCAGGAAGACCTCAACCAACCTCTGCAAGCCATAAGAAGGTCGAGGCACGTCTTCCGGGTTGTGGCTCAGTTAGAGCCAACCTCAACTGCCGAGGCATCCCCGCCTGACCCAATGCGGCAAGAAGAGCGTCAAGAGGACGTTCACAGCGTCAATGGAGACGGTGACCCGGCACATGAGGAGGGCCCTGTTAGGGAGGCCCAAGCCCTCACAATAGAGGAGCTCCGGCGTGAGAACCAGGAGCTCAAAAACCTCTTGCAGGCACTTCTACGTGAAAAGGAGGCCCCTGCCCAACCGTCTACGGCGCCTGCTGGTGTAGAGCAACAACTGTCTCCTGCTCCAGCCACGGTCAATGCATCGGCTGCTGCAGCTAGGCTGCCCATTGCTCTGGAGGTCGAAATGCCCCAACAAGAGGCTAACATGCGGTCATCTGCCACCCCTGCCGAAAGCCTGATGGCTCAGAGGCAGATGATCGAGCGAATCATGGAGGCAAAATTCGCTCAACACGGTGAAGGTGTGGCTACTATAGATTTATACAGTGTGTCATATCCCCTTCACCAATTCAAAAAGCTCCCGCCAGATTGCCTAAAGGCTCCAAAACTGCAGAAGTTTAATGGGCAAGGTTCGTCGCATGAGCATTTGGCCTATTACATGACCGCCATGGGCGAATTGGCGCTGGACGAATCCTATCTTCTGTGTTACTTTGCCACGTCCTTGACGGGCACTGCCTTTCAGTGGTATTCACGATTGAAGCCCAATTTGGTACCTGATTGGGCAGATATGCAGAAGAAGTTCGTCGACCGGTTTCAAACGGTCGAGCGCAAGGTTTCCCTTGCAGAACTCTGCGCCTTGAAGTAAAAGAAGGGTGAGACGGCTCTGGACTTCATCAAGAGGTGGAGGGACGTCAGCATGCGCTGTGATAACCCTCCGACACCAGAAGGTGCCATTACCATATGCCGTCGAGGTTTGGCAGCGGAGGTTAGTGAGAAGCTCCTGGGTTCTAATATCTGGGGCTTCGACCAACTTAACACCGTGGTGGCAGAGATTGAGATGTTCTTCGCCGATCACCCAACACACCTTGTCGCCAAGGGCAAGACCTCCAAAGATCGCCTTGTCTGGCGGCAAAGAGGTGAATTCGGTCGATTTCTCCCCGACAAATGGAGACAAGGGGGAAACCAAGTCAAGAGGCAATGGCAAAAAGCCCGACGCCAAAGCGATCGCTAGTGGGCTAGCGGAGCACATGAAGAGGCCCTATTCATTTAGAAAAGAGCACACAAGGATGCTATTTGATTTATGCATGAAAGAGAAGCTGGTCACCCTGCCAGAGCCGCGAAAGTCAGCAGAGGTAGACAAGACAGATGATCCAAACTATTGTGTGTATCACCGGAGGTTGGGACATACTATTGCAGATTGCTATGTCTTTAAAGACATAGCCGAAGACCTTATTCAGAAAGGCCTAATAAACATGCTGGGCCACGCGGTTGAACCACCACAGCTGCATCCCTGGAACCGGCCAAACCGCTCGGCGAATGTGGTCTACATGGCGGCCCCAGTTTTAAGTTCAAATGCCGCCGAGGCTGGGTCATCTAACCAGCGACCTCGAGTTGCCCTGAACCATCGCGTTGGCCGATGGCGGAGTGCCTCTCCGTGAGGAGGATCCTCCAGAAGATCCGCAGGGAGATCTATCAACTGAGGCGGGAGCAGCGGGAGCTGTTGCAGTTCCTCCAGAATCTGGATGATCAGTTGGCCACTTTCCCTCAGGGGCCGATCCTCAGGTGGCCCACTGCTCCACGTAGGCCGGGGGCAGAAGCTTCACCATCCACCCTGTTGAGACCCGGTATGGCTTTCAGATGAATCATCGGACTCATCGGAGGAGGCGCAACCCGTAAAGCTATACTCCTTTCCCCGCGAGCAGACTCTCCAGGTCTTCTTTGCTTGCCGTCACGCGGGTTGTTGAGCCTCTCGACATCGCCTAGTCACCAGCTGCCAGGCGCCAGGTGACACCAGGACTACTGCCCCTATCATGAGGTAGCGGGCCACGTCATCTTTAATTGTCAACCCTTCAAGGATCTCGCAGAAGATTTCATTAGGCGAGTGATAGTTAACATGGGTGACTTGTTGGTGCATCCACCACAGCCTCATGGGCAGGAGGAGATGACCTTTTCCATTAATGTCATCCACACGCCAGTGGCATTCCAATTGCCTGAGCCTGCAGACGAAGAAGGCGGCTCCCAACGGCCTAGCTCCAGATCCGCTCTATGGTACCCGGGGTGGCGACCTTCTCACCAGTGCTCCTTTCCCAAGGAGGATACAGAGAAGATTTTTGATAAACTTTTAGAGGCAGGCCGTGTGATGACATACGACCCGCCATCCTACTACAATGAGACAACGAAGAGTCACCCTCTTTACTGTAAATATCATGCGCGGGTGTCCTATCCAACTGGAGAATGCCCGGAGGTCCAAGACTGCATTGAGACCCTTATTCAAAAGGGGGTAATCAATACTCAAGGCAATTCAATGATAGAATGTCGTCTGAGGGAGGCTACTGAGAAGATCCTCCGGCGGGTGCAGCAGGGTCAGCCCCAACAACTACCAGCTAAGTAGACTTCTTCGCAAGTTTGCTCGAAGAATCCCGCTGGGGGAGATCCCAAGCCAAGCCTTAAAGGCAAGGTTAAGCATGACGGGCCTATGGCCCAAGGTACTCGAAGCCCGGTCCCTGGGGGAGCCTCCAAGTCCTCTACCCAGTCGTGCCACCCCAAGGGGGCTGTCGCCAGACACCCGCAGCCGAAAGACAAAGGCAAAACTAAGGTTGTGGAGCTCGAGCCTAAGGTCCAATCCGGCGACAGGCCAGCGGGGTCCACCCTTCCGAGGGGATCCCAACGACTCTCGAGGGCCAAGCCGCAGGCTGAAACAAAGCTGGCGACATTGCAAAACTCCATGGGGTTCCACCTCGGTCATCCGGAATTTCAAGAATTGCCGTCGGAGATAGTCGCCCAGGTAATTAATGCCACCTTCCAACCACAGCCTGTTGAAGGGGGGTGGACTTCCGTCGCTCCAAGAAAGGGTCGCGGGCTCCAAAATGTCAGGCGACCGGCTCGAGGCAGAAGACAAGACTCCGGGGGCAAGTCAATTCGCCCTCCAAAGCCATCTTCACCTTCCTTAGAGTAGGCTGCTCGTCTCAAGAAGCAGGGAAAGAATCGAAAGAAGAATCTGAAGAGAAGATTGAAGAAGCAAGCTGAACAGGCGGCAGCCATGGAAGCCCCCAAGGAGCTTACTCCCTTGCATCGGTTACAAAAGCTCATAAACGAGCTAGAGGATTATGTGCCTCCTTGCCCTACCAGGGCAGTCACACTTGACAAATACATTCCCTGGGAAATGTTTGGGCAGAAAGCCCGGCTCCTCGGCTGGCTTCGGGAGATCCTTCATCGTCTCGAGGAGGGTGAAAGAATTCCAATTCTGGAATAGCTCTCACTGTTCTACAAAGACGAGGAGTTCACCGTGGAGGCTCTTGAACGAGCACTCCAGGAGCTATCATGTAACATGGTGGCCATCCCGCCTCCTGACAATATAAATGCCTCTGTTGGGGAGGACAAGGCCCCTATGGCAACATACCGGCGCCGATCGGCAAGGCATAGCCGAGGCCGGGGTCGAGGGCGAGAAAATCCCTTAACCCTCGACCGGTTATAATATTCAGAGGGGAGCAGCGGGCCCCATCCCTGCACCTCAAGTGCGGGGCATTCCCTTTATACCTGAATCCTCAGAGAGTGCAGGCCGTGGTTCGGGAGCTCGAAGACCAGGAGGCATCCCTTTCATAATTCATTCTTCCGATAAGGAAGAAACTCCAGTCAGCGTCCCGCCGCTAGCTCCAACCTCGGGGCGGACAGGCCCCTCAACCAGTACTGGCGAGCGAGAAGATCCCTCGGCCCAGTCGGATCCGGACGAGTCTCAGCTTGCTTCGGAGGAGTCTCTAGCACCGCTGTTCCAAGAGGGAGTGGGCACGCAAGATGAGGGGGAGCGCCCTTTCAAGCGGGAGAAACCACATGGAGCCCCCAAGACTCTAGAGGAAATTATTCCCCCATTCGACAAAACCCGTGCTAGGGCGGACCGCAAAATCATTCAACACATGAAGCGGTTCTCGACTAATGTCACCATATGGGAGGCCATTACTTGGAGCAAGGACCTGAGGGAAGCTCTTGTAAAAGTACTCCAGGATCCCGAGGCCTATGAAGCTCATGTAGCGGAATTGCAGGCCCAAGCATATGAAGCCCTTACAACCAATATTATTTTCTTCGACAAGGACATGCTGCTGGCTTCTCCTTGTCATAATCGTCCGCTATATATGAAAGGGACGATCAACGGGCATGAGGTAAACCGAATCCTGGTCGATGTAGGTGCGGCGGTTAACATTATGCCTTTGAAGACTTTCAAGTCTCTGTACTTGGCGCCTTATTTGCAAAAAGTCAGCGCCGTCAAAATCTCGGAGTTCAATCAAGACTCTGAAGAAGTTCTCGGTCGGGTCGAGGTTAAACTGGTCATGGGTGACTTTGCCACCAAAGTGACGTTTTATATTATTAACGTCGACACGTCTTATAAGGTGTTGTTGGAAAGACCCTGGTTACATGAAAATTGAGTCGTTCCTTCGACTCTGCACCAGTGTCTCAAATATGCTAAAGGGGGAGAGCAGCATACCGTCTTTGCGGACCAAGCTCCTTTCCACCCCAATGAATGTCACTTGGCAGATGCCTTCTTGTATTTCGGTGAGCCCACTATAACAATCCCCGACAGAGTCAAAGACAAGGGAAAGCAAAAAGTCGAGGCCGAGCCCGAGGATGGCCTACTCTTCACAGTCAACCGCGAGCTGTTGAAGCTTCACCAGTTGAGCCTCAAGCCTGGCTCCAAGCCAACCCAACCAGAAAGGCGCAATGTAGACTTTGAAGCCAATCTCATCAGCCGGGCTATTGACCAGAGTGTCCCCTTGCCTCCAAAGTGCATCTAGCTTCCCTTTCTAAGGGAGGAATACAACGTGGAGGAGTTGAGGACCTTTACAGTCTCTTATAGGCCCAAGGGTCGAAGCAAGGATGGCAAACAGGTCCGGCTGATTGTCTTCTACAAAGGATATTTAGTCCCACCAGTTCCTCCTGAGGATGATTTTGGGTGGGATACCCCTGCTGATGAGGCGCAAGAGCCAGTTCAAGGAATGGACTATATGCTAGACCGGCTTAAGCGCATGTGTCTGAAGCAGGGAATTCCTCAGATCCAGAACCCGGCGCAGAGGGCATATTTTCCCCACCTTTGGAATCCCCCGCAGGTCAGGGGGCAACCACCTTTCTCCCGCAAAGACACTCGAGGGTTGAGTTATGATCAGGAGCCAGACTTCCAAGTTCATTATGTAGTCCCAATGCCATAGGTCTCCTACCTCCCCCTCGCTAGGGGGCCCAGAAGGAGCCCATAGCTGACAAACTCCATCGCGAGGTTGGGCATCCCCCAACATCTCCTCCGTCGACGCCCGCTGGAGGGCAACAAGCGAATGAAAGTCCTTCGAGTTCAACCAGTGAGCAAGCAAACCTTGTAGAGTTCGAAGTGTACGAGGCCGGTACTGATGAAGACAAAGACTTTGTCGACCTCCGACCGGCTCCCCCGGAACTAGAAGACGGTGGCCAGGCAACCGTTGACGAGCTGATTGAGATTAATCTCGCAGCAAGGACGACTATCGACCCACTTTTGTAAGTGCCCTTCTCAGCGGGGAAGAAAGGTAGGCGTACCGGCAACTCTTAGAAGAATTCAGAGATTGCTTCGCCTGGACATATAAGGAGATGCCGGGGCTCGATCCCTCTGTGGCAGAACACGAACTGGCTATACTTCCAATAGCTAAGCCAGTCAAGCAAGTCCAAACCAAAGGCGTATGCGTCATGAGCTGGAACTCAAAGTCAACGCCGAAGTCGACAAAATGTTGGACGTGGACTTTATAGAGCCATGCATGTATCCTGTGTGGCTCACTAACATAGTCCCGGTCAAAAAGAAGAATGGCCAAGTCCGAGTCTGCATCGACTTCCGGGATTTGAACAAAGCATGCCCGAAGGACGACTTCCCTGTCCCCATCATCGAGACAATGGTGGATATAACCACCGGTCGCGAAGCCTTGTCCTTTATGGACGGATCGTCAGGCTATAATCAGATCCGCATGTCCATCAAGGATAAAGATCATACGGCCTTCCGGTCCCCTAAGGGGATCTTTAATTATAAGAGGATGCCATTTGGCTTGAAGAATGCCGGGGCCACCTATCAAAGGGCAATGACCAAAATCTTCGACGAGATGCTGCATGACATTGTCGAACGCTACATCGATGACTTGGTCGTCAAGTCTAAAAGGCGGGACAGCCACCTAGTTGATTTACGTCGAGTCTTTGAGAGACTTCAGCAGTACCAGCTCAAGATGAACCTGATGAAGTGTGCCTTCGACGTCTCCAGCGGCAAGTTCTTGGGCTTCATCGTCAGGTATCGAGGGATAGAGATAGATCCTGACAAAATCAAGGCCATCAGGGAGCTACCCCCGCCTAGAAATATAACAGAGCTCAGATCGCTCCAAGGAAGACTCGTCTATATTAGGCGATTCATCTCTAACCTCTCCGGAAGGTGCATGCCCTTCGGCAAACTAATGAAGAAAAGGGCACCTTTCATATGGGATGAAGACTGTCAGAAGACCTTCGAGCAGATCAAGGAGTATCTCTTGGCTCCACCTGTCCTTGGGACGCCTATCAGAGGAAAGCCCCTTATTCTTTATATTGTTGCCATGGATGCTTCCCTCGGGGCGCTCCTGACCCAGATCAATGAAGAGGGCAAGGAGCAACCTCTTTATTACCTCAGCCGGAAGTTGGTTGGGCCCGAGCATCGCTACTCGCCCATGGAGAAGATGTGTCTAGCCTTGGTGTTTGCCGTCAAAAAGCTGGGACACTATCTGTTGGCGCATCGAGTGGAGCTCATGTCAAAATGGGACCCGCTCAAATTTCTCCTTAGCCAACCTGTCCTCTCTGGAAGGCTAGGAAAATGGGCGCTCATCCTCATGGAGTTTGACATCACATTTGTCCCGCGCAAGGCAATTAAGAGGCAAGGGATGGCCGAGTTTCTCGCTGCACACCCCGTATCGGAGGACTCCCCTCTGAATATCGAGCTGCCAGACGAAGAAAGGTTAGTGCAACCGCTCGGCGAGGAAGGGCGAGATAAAGATGCCCCATCCCAGACCGAACATGATGTGCCGTCCCTCGGCTCACCTTCATGGGAACTATATTTTGACGACGCGTCCAGGACCATCAAGAGACCTGGCGGCCTCACAGACTTTATGTCAGGCGTTGGCATAGTCTTCGTGTCTCCTCAGGGAGGCATACTTCACAACTCCTGTGCCTTCATGAAGTCATTGACCAATACTAAGGCACTGATCACCGGGCTTCAGCTAGCACTGGAGATGGAGATTAGATGTATCAAGGTATACGGGGATTCTCAACTCGTCATCCGTCAAGTGCTGGGCGACTATGACGTACGGAAAAAGGAGTTGATCCCCTACCATGAAGCCGTCATTAGGCTCAAAGAGAAGTTCTATCTATTTGAGATAGATCATGTGCCAAGAAGCAGTAACTCCAGGCAGACGCTCTGGCAAAACTCGCAGCTGCCTTGAAGATCCCACCAGAGGGAGAGCTGAATATAACCGTCAGACACCGGAGGCTCATGCCCAGCGTGCTCGACGAAGAATCTGCCTCACTATTTACGAGGTCAACAACATTCAAGAGGAGAATGCTCCCGAAGAAGAAGATTGGCGCGAGCCAATTATACAAATCAAGAACGGGCGGCTTCCTCCTGAGCGAGCCCGATGGGTGCAACTGCTACGCAGGGCTACATCATATCAACTGGTCGATGGTGTTCTCTTCAGGCTCGTCCATGAAAGGGACCACTCGGTCCTCTTGTGGTGCCTCTCACCCAAAGAAGCTAAAACCGTTATGCAGGAGGTCCACTTTGGCTTATGTGGGGCTCATCAAGCAGGAGCTAAGATGAAAGCAAACATCAAGCTCAAGGGATTCTATTGGCCCACCATGTACGAAGATTGCAATCGATATGCACGTACATGTCGCCAATGTCAAGCATTCAGGCCGGTTCCTCGAAGGCCTCCTAACCCACTTCATCCGGCACCAACTTGGCCATTTGCGGAGTGGGGCATGGACATAGCAGGACCATTCCCTCCCTCGTCCCAGGGGCATAAATTTATTTTGGCCGCCACAGATTACTTTTCCCGGTGGGCTGAAGCTATTCCCCTACGAGAAGTAACTGGCGAAACAGTCGCCCGCTTCGTCAGACATCATATTATATACAGATTCGGCACCCCTAGTCGGATCATTTCTGACAACGGCACGCCCTTCAGGAACAAGACAGTGTATGCACTGGTTTCCAAATTTCATATTGATTGGAGGACGTCTTCGGTTTATAACCCTCAAGCCAATGGATTGGCTGAGGCCTTCAACAAGACACTCTGTAAACTACTGGCCAAAATAATAAATGGCCGTAAACGAGATTGGGGAGAGAAGGTCCACGAAGTTCTTTGGGCCTATCGGACCATTTATAAAACCCCTACGGGGTGCTCCCCGTTCTCCTTGGTTTATGGGGTTGAGGCTAGTTGTCCCCGTGGAAATTGAACTAGCTTCGTATCGGGTGGCGGTTCATGCTGGGCTATCAGGCCAAGATCAACTCGAGGTTGAAAGGAGGCTTGAGGAATTATCCTGTCTGGAGGGTAGGAGACTCCAAGCGTATAAACATTTGCAAGTCTATCAAGCCCATATGACGCGCGCCTACGACAAACTAGTCAAGCACAGGGCGTTCAAGAACGGTGACTTGGTCATGCTCAAGGAAAGAGAGGTCCTAGCTGGAAGGCAAGCGGCAAGTTGCAACCAAATTGACGTGGGCCTTATGTCATCCAGAAGGTTGTTGAAGGTCTATACGGTCGTCGACCACAAAGGCAACAGCCCGTTCCCGCCTCTCAATGGGAACACATGAAGCTCTATCATGCGCCACCAGCAAGAGTTTCTACAGCAGTCCTCACAGGACGTACCTCTCCCCAGTGAAGGTTAAAAAAGAAAAAAAAAGAGAGGGGCTAAAAATATTGATGCCCGGCAGTCTTAGTCATCCCTCAAAGGTTGGCTAAGGGCAAAAAGGCCATAGACCCGGCCGAGGTGAAAACCCGTAAGGGCGCCTCGGGCAAAAATGGTAACCCCTCGGTGTGAAAACTCGCAAGGGCGCACCGAAAAAGCTAAAGGGGGCCAGCCTCGGCGAAAACCCGAAAGGGCGGTGAGGTTGGTAATGTGAAAAAAAGAAAAATCTTCTTGCCACATGTTCTTTGGGTGTCTCCGAGTTAGTGACTTCACCTTATGATGGCAGATGTAACATCCAGTCCCACCAGGGCGTTATGACTGTCGTACCGATATTGTCATACACTGCCCCACCGAGACCACTGGTCTTTTTGAGCCTTATGAGCTGATTCATATGTCCCATTTGGGCTCCCAAATCCTTCTCCTCTTACCTGTTCCTTTTAAAGCTGACTCATACGTCTTCGGCATGTCAGCTCCACTCATATTTTCGGTTCTATGGTCCGGTTAAATCCACTTACTTTTTGTCCCACAGGGTCTGGCCTCAGTATGCCCTATCGGGCTGCCAACCCCTTATGGCTTTCGGCTCATTTTATCTTCTAGAGATTGACCTCAATATGCCCTCTCGGGCTGCCAACCCACCACACCCCTCGACTCATTTTATCTTCCTGAGATTGGCCTCAGTATGCCCTATCGGGTTGCCAACCCCTCATGCCTTTCGGCTCATTTTATCTTCCCGGGTTTGGCCTCAGTATGCCCTCTCTAGCTGCCAACCCACCACGCCTTTTGGCTCATTTTATCTTCTCGGGATTAGCGTCAGTATGCCCTATCAGGCTGCCAACCCCTCATGCCTTTCGGCTCATTTTATCTTCTAGGGATTGGCCTCAGTATGCTCTCTCGAGCTGTCAACCCACCACGCCTCTCGGCTCATTTTATCTTCCTGGGATTGGCCTCAGTATACCCTATCGGGCTGCCAACCCCTCATGTCTTTCGGCTCATTTTACCTTCTAGGGATTGGCCTCAGTATGCCCTATCGGGCTGCCAACCCACCACGTCTTTTTGCTCATTTTACCTTCTCGGGATTGGCCTCAGTATGCCCTATCGGGCTGCCAACCCCTCATGTCTTTCGGCTCATTTTGCCTTCTAGGGATTGGCCTCAGTATGCCCTCTCGGGCTGCCAACCCGTCACGTCTTCCGGCTCATTTTACCTTCTAGGGATTGGTCTCAGTATGTCCTCTCGGGCTGCCAACCCATCATGCCTTCCGGTTTGTTTTACTTCTGGGATCGGCCTATGCACGTCCTTTCGGGCTGCCGACCCATCTCGTCTCTCGGCTGTCAGGTTTGACTCACGTGTCCTACCAGGGCTGTCAAATCCATTTCTTTTGTCCTCTATGGGCTTTTGGCCTATGCATGTCTTTCTCAGGCTGCCAACCCTATTCGCCTATTGGCCTTTTGGATTTGATCCACACGCCCCACTTGGCTGTCAAATCCATTCTTCCATCCCACCGGGCTTGGCCTATATATGCCCCTTTCGGGCTGCCAACCCATCTCACCTATTAGTTTTCAGGTTTAACTCACATGGCCTGTGTATGTCCCTTCCGGGTTGCCAACCCATCTCATCTACCAGTTTTTAGGTTTAACTCGCATGCCCCCTTCGGACTATTAAACCTACTTACCCGTTGTCCTAACCGGCTTGGTCTACGCATGCCCTTCTCAAGCTGCCAGCCCATTTGGGTATTGGCTTTTGGAATTTGACAGCAATGTCCCACCAAGACGGTCAAATCCATTCACCTGTCCCGCCGGTGCGACGCTCATGTCCCTTTGAGGACGCCAAACCATCCCTGCCTCTTGGCATCATAGGTCTTCAAAAAGTAAAAAAAAGAAAAAAAAGAGGGGCCTAAAAATATTGGTGCCCCAGCGGACTTGGTTGTTTCTATTAGAGGAGCAATCAAGGGCAAGAAGGCTTTAACCCGGCTAAGGTGAAAACCCGGAAGGGCGCCTTAGGCAAAAATGGATATCCCGCAGTGTGAAAACCCGCAAGGGCGCACTAGGAAAAGCTAAAGGGGGCCAATCTTGGTGAAAACCCGAAAGGGCGGTAGGACTGGTAAAGTGAAAAAAAGAAAAAGAAAAAAAAACACACGTGCAAGAAAATGGAAGCTAAGTCAATGAGCTCTATCCTATATTTCTCAACATCAAGCAGAAGAACCCCGAGACAAGCCCTCGGGGAAACTGTACAAAGCCGGCCTCAACAAATAGCACTGTGTAAAAAGGAAAAACAACCATAAGGCAAAATCAAAGGTTAGGCTGGGCTCTCAAGCCAACAAGACGAGCCTCCCGCTGCAATATCACCTTTTGAAGCTTGCCGAGCTCGCGCTGGAACTCCTCTACTTTCGCCTGCACGAGGTCCCGGGCCTCCTTGGCTTCTCGTGCCCGCTGCAGAAGGGCCTCCACCTCCCTCTCTAGCTCCCTACGCGGAGGAAGCACTCTGAAGGCGCCCCTGTGCAGTCTCCACCTGTGTAGACATATATTCCTGACGGGTACGAAGCCCGGAAAGCTCCGTCTCCTCCTGCTGGATCAATGCCTGCATCCGTAGCTTCCGCGCTGGGCAGTATAGCGACGGGCGAACTCAGCCCACAAAGTCTCAAGCTTTGACATCCAAGTGGCTCGAGGCAGCCCAAATGCATGGTATCCCCTTGTGCAGCTCGCCAAGTGGTCTCTCATGGCCTCGACAGAAGGCAGGGGGTCTATCTGTAGCAGAAGCTGAAGATTCTCAATAAGTCTCGCCTCTACGGTAGCATCCCCTAGGGCCACCATGAACTGTGGACCCTCTGGCCAGTCTACTCCCAGGGTAGGAAAATCATCCAGTGCTGGTGAAGCTTCCCCTCTAACACCTGAAGTTAAAAAGCAGAGAGACAATGCAGTAAGTGCCCAGTCACAACAAAAAAAGGGTGGTACAAGGGAACTTGGTTTTATCAAACCTGAAGCGGCCTTGGGAGCCGGGTTGGCAAGGGGAGTAGGAGTCTCCTCCAACCTCGGGGGTGAACGGCCCGTTGGAGTCATATTCGGCCCCATCATTTTAGAAGCGACACCTGAGCCCTCCGGGACCTCCTCAATGCTTCCCTCTATTATGGGGGTGGCCGGGGCTGTCATGCCCATCTCTACAGAAAGGAGAAGCAGAGAGGCGGTCAATGCAGCACAAATACAAAGGCCAAGCAGAGAATTAGGGCTCAGGCCCAAAGCAATACCTGGTGGCCTCGGCTCGGAAGGGGTGGCCGTTTCCGCTTGATCAGTCTCCTCGTCCAGGGGAGTTGGCGGCGTCTCGTGAGAGACAGTTGCTCCCTGATCAGGCGGATCAGTAGGCGGGGCCCCTAAAGTGTCCACAGTTGCAAAACCAGGATGGTGGTCAGTGCTACAAACTGAGCCAATCAAATATGCGGCAAAATACATACATACAAATGTAGCCAAGCGCATACCTGGGGTTTGTGCCTCCTTTGCTCCCACCAAATTCCCCGTGGGAGGTAACAGGCCTGGGGCAAAGACAGGCGCGCCTGCAAAGTAGATCCCGATGGTGGTAGGGTCTCCCCCAGGAGTGCCAGCTGTCACTCCGGGGTCAACATCAAAAGTTGGTAGTGTAGCACAGGTGCCGGAATTAATTGGCTCGGCCAACTCGGCTGTGGAGGCGGCTAGCTGGATGGCTGCGCAAAAAGTAACATGGGGTGAAATAAGGCAACTCGCCGACTGGATAATGAAGACAAAAGATTTTTATTACCTGAGATCCCCTGGGTACCCTCGCCTTCAGAGGAACTCAACAAAGGTGTAGACGAGCTGCCGCCAGAGGTCGCTCCAGAGCTACTACTGTTGGAGGAGGTGCTGGAACCGTCCCCACTGGACGGCCTCGGGACGGAGACGTTTCTCCCACGAGGCTGAATCTCACCCTCTTCGGTACCTGAAGAGGTAGGCTGAGCTCCAGGATGGCCTGCCGAGAGAGTTACAGAGTCAATATAAATGCTTCCCTCGGCCGAGCAAACAAACAGGAATTACTATGAGCTATGCTTACCTGATGACGGAGGAGGTGAACTCCTCCCACCTCTGACGGAAGAGTAGTATCAGATGAGAAGAAGCTTTCTATGGGCTGATCCAAATCACCCAAATTCAGCTCAAAGTCCGAAGGTATATCCAAGGCCGGCATGGCTCCCGGGGAGACGTTCCCGGGGCGGGGGAGAAACTCATTTGGGCCCGCGCTTCAGGAGGAGCTACAAGCACAAGCGCCCTGCAAGTGAACAAGATGTACATGCAGGGGTATTAAAAAAAAGAGCATGTGTGTAAATTTCTGCTCACTCGGAGGGGCCGCTCCGCTTATAGATGCGGCGTCAACCTGAGGATGAGAAGGAGGTCGGGCGCCGTCATCTGAACCTCCGTCATGGCGCCTCTTTGCAGCGGAACTAGCTCCAACAGCAGTCGCGCCGGAGGATGTCCTCTCCAAGGGGGGGCCATCATCGTGATCACCAACTGCTCCTATAGTCAGGGTAGAATTACAAGTAGTTAATGGCCTTGTAGTGAAAAGTGTAGGGCAGCAAAAGAAGGGGACGCGAAAGTCATACCTGTCGCTCCCACGGGCACATGAAGCCTCGTAATGAGCTGGTTGGAGTTTACTCGAAGGGTTCGGGCCACCCGCTCCACTACATCTCTAAGGGCCTTTGGGGTAGAGGCCACCTCGAGAGCTGAAATGTGATCTAACAGACCTGCACAGCCCACTGCATTAATCAAGTGCGCCTTCCATGCAGCAAAAGCTCCTCCAGTAAGAGCTCCCTCCGGAATAGGCTGAGACAACTGCGAGTCACAGCTCAAACCACAAGAGCCCTCAAATCCTTCCACCAAGAATAGGACACGTGGAACCCGAAGCACCTTTACGGCGCGATGCTGAAGAAGAAGTCCCTTCGTCGGACATAGGCTTCAGGGGCTTCAATGCCCCAGTGTACTGGCTTCTATCAATGGGCACTGACTGCCCCTGCTCCCTCCATCGGGCTTCTATGCCTCGGATCACCCGAGCTATGCTGGAAAAGTGGGATCTGATGAAGCCTGAGTCGAGAGAAATGGGAGGCAAATCCTCCCTCCTGAGGTGCCTCTCCTCAGCTGCCCTGATGCTATCTGCTCGCTCTCTGAAGACGTTGCTGACTTTAAACCACCAGCGAGTATAATGAATGTCGAAGTGGCCCGTGCGCGCCTGTGCTGGAGTAGGGAAGTCCTCTCTCACACTCTGTATAGAAAATCCTGTCAGGAAGCGGCAACTAGATGCACATCCTTCTGCTTATACTGCCGCGAAACAAAGGAAAATCTGCATTTGGCGGAACGGCCTGATCATATCCAAAATTACGGGCAAACCGATGCGGGTAATATGGTTCGAGGACCACTGTGCCAGAACGGCGGTAGACCAGAACACCGGGCCGTATGCAGACGACCCACTCACCCAGGGCGTGTGGAGAAACTATGCCCTCTGGGGATACCTTGCACACTGCAGACTCTCCTTGCCTCTCCAAGAACGGGCGGTAAAGACGGAGCTGTGGTCAAAGTCTAAGCTCTCTCCCTGCTCAGTGTGAAGAAAGGACAGTGCCCGCCTGGCACTAGCAAGCTGCAAAATGGCATCCTGGTCCGGGTGACCAGCAAAGGCAAATATAAGCGGCGCTCTGGTGTTGGCAACTGGAGAACGCTGGGAAAGGCCTGGCAGCAACAACCTGGCCCAGGCACTCAAGTAATGGATGGGCAGCAAAATCTTCTTGTCCCTAGGGACGGAATATGAACTCAGTACTCCCAGGGAGTGATAAATGTTGGCCAGAGCAACCGGTGCAAGGGCTAACTGGCGTCCGCAGGCTAACAAGCAGGCCAGATAATCACCTCGGCCCTCAGAAGCTCTTCCTCCCCATGGGGGAAGACAAAGGTGGCCAGCCAGTAGGCCAAATATGCTGCTAAGTAGGTCAGGGCTGGCAGCTGTCTTGAATTCCAACCTTGCTCAGGAGCTGGAAAATGGCGAGGATTGGAAGCAAATTTCACAACAACCTCCTTGCATTCATCCCACGTGGTACCAAATGAGGGAAACTCCTCATAGAAGCAGTAAGGGCCACTGTAGAAGTACATTACCCAGGCATTCAGAGTCACCCTGAGTGTCTTGCTGTCTTCTCTTTGCCCACCAGGGCCAAGTCCCTCCAAGTCTTCATGAGATATCTGAAGCAGTAGGGCAAAAGATACTGTCCCCCTCCATTGGAAGCATATAGATGAAGATCATCAAGGCATAGCTCCTCATAGGCTTGTCCACTGACTGACAACCCAGAAATCCGGTGGAAGGCCCACAAATCCAGGGAAGTCTCTCCCTCGGCAGTGACAAAGGTGTTCCAGCGCCTGTTCCATCTCTCAATCAATGCTTGGAGCAACCCCGTATGACAGGGGTAGGAGTATAGGCTGTAGTAACTGCAAGGCGGATGCCTGCTTTGTCTAAAGTCGCGCTGTGAACAGTCAATATCCCCCACAGCCACTGTGGCACCCCGGTGAAAGCAATGGGAGGGAATGACTGACCATCTCCCATACCAGTTGGGAGTCTTCAATGAAAGGATCCCCTCCAACATGCAAGGATGATCATATGCATCGTGGGCGAAGCTAGCGCCGGATGGAGCCAGATACATCCTGTCCACCGCTACATCTGCAGCCTTGTGATGCCCAGACAGATGCCATACTGCAGGAGATGATGGTCCCGCTCGCACGATGGAGCCACCTAGCTCCTGGAAGAACCCCAGGCTTTTCTTGTCAGGAAACTGGGGTTGCCGCACAAACCCCTCGGTGAAGCTGGGGTAGAAGAAGGTGCATGTGCCCTTCATGTTGTCCCTGTCCGCCAGGATCGCCTGCTCTAGACGCCGCCACTCCTCGGGCAGCAAAGTGTCGTCACTGTCCATGCCCAATGGCACGAAGCTCTGGATAAAAGAAATAAGATGTCGATCTAGACGATGGTGGGGAGGATACTCCCCAGACCGGTCATATGTATAAAGTCCGTCCCTCCGGCTGATCCAAGCAGCGTCGACTTGGCCCTGCTCGCGGGCGACATCTTCAGTGGGGCCCTCAGCGATCCAGGAGAAGCCTCGATCGACAATATCGGACTTGCCCGAGGCAATCCGACGAGGAGGAAGAGGAGGCATTGGCCGGTCAGTCCTCCGCACATAGTGGTCATTCGTCCCGACCACTCTCGGTCCCCGTGAAGAACCTTTGCTCCTACCTTGACGAGCCATGTCCGCGAAGGTTGCAGAGAAAAATATAAAATATGATAAGGGCAAATTCAACAGAGAAATATAGCCCGAATGCAAAGGATGACAATCAAACACGGGGGGCTGCACCCCGAATGATATGACCCGTCAGTGGGGACAGTACAAGGGCGCGCATATTAAAGCACACGGGCCATCTGCCCTCGCCTCCGGCCGTCACGGATGTCCTGTGGGGGGCACTTGTTGCAACAAAAAAAAAATCCCTGCAATAGTTGGGATGAAATACAAAAACTAATTCCCAACCCAACACGGATATTTATTCCTGTGTGAACCGAGGTTGCGGAATCGGCGTAGCGCCATCTCATGGAGTATCTCCGCTCTACAAGGGATCCATGGCCCGTTCATTGTTTCAGCCCAATGCATCTCGCAACAAACGGGCAGTCATAACCCGGGGTAAATCCACAGAGACCGCCAGGGTCATGTGGTTCCGGGGTTAATGCGCACAAAAACAATCTCGTGACAAGGAGGGAAGGGAAAGTGCTATGCACACCTTCTACGCAGCCCCAACGGCGTGTACCACGTCTCTCGGAAGGAAGAAGGCTTTCCCCCTCGACGAGCGGCGCAAGGAAGACGACGAACGAACACGCGAGAAGTTCCTCCCTCTTCCACGCGGTGTGCAGCGAGTGTTTCAGCAAAAAAATAGAGAAAAAATCTTTTTTTAGGGGGTTATAAGGAGGAGCCCAGACCACCCGGGGTGTGGAGGGACCCGCCCGGGGCTGGCCACCCCCCGGGCAGGTCCCCCCGCGGCCGTGTGGGTCCGTGCTGGGCGGGGAGGATCCGCTCGGGGTCAACCGACCCCGGGCAAGTCTGCCTGGGGTCAGGTGACCCCAGGCGGGCTGACCCCGGGCGGGCCTGCCCGGGTCGGCCCACACCGGACGGACCTGCCCGGGGTGGCCCTCCCCCGGGCGGGACCCGCCTGGGACTCCCCAACCCCGGGCAGGTCTGCGCGAACCTGCTCAGGGTGGGGCAATCTCATGCCCGTCCTGGGGTTCCGCCTATGCCCATATATAAAAAAAACAACAGAAAACGGAAAAAAAAGGGAAACCTGCCCGGGGTGGCCTTGACCCGCCTGGTTTTGGCCCACCCCGGGCCGGTCCCTCACCTTCTATAAATACCCCCTACGGGGCTCACTTGAAGAGGACTTTTGGACCTTGAATTTCTCTACTGAAAGGAGACGAAGAAAGGCCCTTGTTCGTAATTTTGGCCCACTTGGGGTATGTAACACCTCGGGCTTGTATTTATGCCCTTACGTGGGCTTGGTGTTCGTGCCCCTATGTGGGTCTTGTATTTATGTCCCTACGTGGGTCTTGTATTTATGCCCCTATGCGGGCTCTGTTGTCATGCCCCTACGCGGGATTTGTACTTATGCCCCTATGTGGGCCTTGTAATCACGACCCTACGGGTTATGTTCTTCTTAAATCCTCCGGGTGATGAAGAAAAACTTAATTCAGTCACGAAAGCGTGAAATGACCATAATACCCTTCCCGAGGATATTGGAATTGAACATGCTCTCGCCTCAGGGCGATGATACTGTGTACAGTTGACAACTCGTCGACAACTTTTGCAATGAAATTTATGAAAATTTGCAAGGGTGTGTGATGCTGCCCTCTGCGCATGCCAGTTAAAGAAAATTACGAATAAACCCCCTCGCATAGGGTCGTGCCAAATTACAAAAATGCCCTTCCAGCCTTGGGATGCCCTGATAATCCCCAACGACTCTTGAAAACAGCCTTTGAGCCTCCCAGAGTCAACCTTTGCCCGGCGGCCACCCCAGATTTTGATAAAACTTCCAGCAAGGTCAAATTACCATAGTGCCACTGGACATGGCAAATTACCAAAATGCCCCTAGTATCCAGGTAATCAACGGGGCACCCTAGTGCACTCTTGGGCTCCCTTAGCTCACTCTTATCCCCAGATATAGTAGGGTGTCGCCTAGTTCAACCTGGTCTTAGCCAAGCCCTACCCTCGTACATTTTATGGTTACCCATTGGGAGTCAAAAGTGCGATGCAAGCTACGTATGCTGATGTGTCCTCGACTAGAATCTTGGAGAGAAATTCTAGGCCTTATTGTTGACAATTAAACAAGGGTGTTCGGGCGTTATGTCGATGTAAATCAACACTGACTGCGGTCAGTGGGGAAAGGTCTAGTACTCGAACCCTAATTGTCTGATCCGATGCCCACAACCCACATGTGCACCCTTACCTCCTCAGAGAGAGTCCATTCCATGATCAGAGGAACCCCCAAACCCAAAACAAAAATATAAGACTTCTTGCAAAGTCACCCGAGTAAGGGAGGGATTCTACCTCGTTTAAAACATGCCTCTATTAGGGAGTGTGGGTATTGTGCCTTGTGCGTCTCCACTAAGGAGGGACTTATGCCTTTTGTCTGGCAATTACACAGAGACCCTTGTGTTATTCAGAATTTACCAAAATACCTCGAAACCTTCCAGAACCTACCAAATCATCTCTGAACCTTCCAGAAATTACCAAAATGTCTCTAGAATTCAGAAAGTACCAAAATACCCTAGAGTTCAAAAATGACCAAAATATCCCTAGAGTTCAAAAATTATCAAAATCCCCCCTGAACTTCCCAGAAATTGCAAACAACACCTGGCCTATCCAGAAATTGCATCAAAATCCTGAACTTTGAAGAAATTACACAAAGCTCCTGTTCTACCCCAAAGTTCTCAAAATATCCTTGTTTAGAGTCACGCCTCCTGCACGACTCAATGGAGCGGGGTCATGCCTCTTCCCTGAAGCGATGTGCGCTCTCCTGAATTCTATTTAAGGTTGACCAGAAATTGTCAAACCCAAGAACCCTAATACGCAGGAAAATTACGGGAATACTCATCTTGGCAGAAAAATTAAAAATAAATCTCGGAAAGTCAAGAAATGACAGAAAAGTCAAGAAAAATCTTGAAACTGCAAATAAACCTTGGAAAGTCAAGAAATGGCGGATAAGTCCAAGAAAATCTTGAAATTGTAAATAAATCTTAGAAAGTCAAGAAATGGTAGATATGTCTAGGAAAATTAGAGATACCCACAAAGGGTCCGGAAATTACAAATAATTTAAAAAAGTCAATGAATGACAAAAATACTTTGGGAAGTCAACGAATAACAAAAATGTCCAGAGGTGTCAAGAAATGATGGAAATATCCTGAGAACTCAACGAATGACAGAAGTGTCCAGAGGTGTCAAGAGATGACAGAAATACTCTAGGAAGTCAACGAATTACAAACACCCAGAAAAGTCAACAAATGACAGAAATGCTCTAGAACGTCAAGAAATGGCAGGAATGTGTCCTGCAAAGTCATGAAATGACAGGGCTATCCCAGAAGATCAACAAATGATAAAAGCATCCTAGACAGTCAAGAAATGACAATGATGCTCAAGACAATCGAGAAATTGTAGATATATCCTAGAAAGTCAAGAAATGAAAGGTAAGTTCATGAGAATTAGAAAACTACACAAAAAGGGTCAAAACTGTAGAAATTCTCATAAAGGGTTAAAACTGTACATATAAGAACATTGAAAACTACAGAAACACCTAGAAAGGATTAGAAATTACAGACGTGTTCAAGAAGGGTCCAATCACGATGAAACTCAAATTTCATGGCCAGATCTTGACCAGAAGCAAATCCAACGGTCTGATTGTGGCCGGGAGTAAATCCAACCGTCCGATTGAGGACAAAAGTAGATTCAACTGTACGTTAGAGGTTAGGAGCAAATCCAACAGTCTGATGGCAACTAGAAGCAAATTCAACAGTTTGATCTTCTACGGAAGCAATCTAAAGATCCAAATGTAAGCAGAAGTCTACTCAGTGATTAGATGACGATCAAATGTAAACTCAAAGACTCGATTGTATAATCGGGATTAAATGTAAAGGTCTTAAAAGATTAATTGTAATCCAAACTCTTATAATTGGGATTAAATGTAAAGGTCTTAAAAGACTAATTGTAATCCAAACTCTCTGTGTTCAATGAATGAATGTCTATGAATTTCTTGCAAGAGTATGTATCTCTAATGGGTGATTGTCAGGATCATATCTATTAGATAAAATCTACAATATCACAACCGATATTATAGAGGTTAAATGTGTTCTTTGACAGTTAATTAAGGGTATTCGGATTTTATGCTGATGTAAATAAATATCGTCAGTGGGAATATGTCCCGTACTTGAACTCTAAATTGTCTGATAAACTCAATCCACTGAATTAGTAATGCGCATGCTATTTACATAGCTAATAAATGTGCATTCATGTTCAACAAATGAACATTTCTTTAGATTTTTTTTTTGAGTTCAACAGTCCCCCATATAAATTTCCCTAAGATTTAGCATTTACAAGGCCCAACGTGCTGACCTGATTGTCTCTATGATGGAGATCCCAAAACAGTCCTGTGAAAATATTCATTTCTTTCAATGTGCCGAGTCTGCTGACATGACAAGGCTAAGAAGGTGGTCCTGTTGCAGTTTCTAATTCATTTCTGATTTCTGCATGACATTAACTGACTTGAGTAATTAAAAAAAGAAAAGAAAAGAAGGCGGGTGGGGGGATAAACTGCGGTTAGAGGAAGAACTCGTAGGAAAAATCCGTGAGAACTTATTGTCATCAGTTAGTTAAAAACTACAGCAAGACGATCAGATGGCACATTATTGTATAGAGTTTCCTTGTTTTTGTTAATGATAAATGCTACTCTCCATTCTTTTTGGTGCTGAACTCTAGGTAAAGGGCCTCATCTAGTTTATCTACGTAGATAGGAACCTCTAGGTGTTACAGGCACCAGCTGCTTATTAATTCTATGATTTTTTGCCAATTGTTTTTTTGTCCTTTTCCTATAAAGAAGGCAAAAAAAATCATAAGTCATAACACCTCATGAAGATGTGTAATGGCTCATTAAATTTTATTTCATGCTCTTTGGCATCATACTGATGCTTGCCAGGATCTGTGGGCAACAAAATTCAGTGTTAATGTTTTATGTTGGTGATCTTCAATTTGATTATTGATGGTGTTCATACTTAAATTATTTCGATTTTCAAATTTATTCAGGTCCAGCTCAGGAGCTTGTTGAGAAGCCATTTTTTGAGACGATTGCAAGGGCGTTGAGACCAGGTGGTGTTCTCTGTAACCAGGCAGAAAGCATGTGGCTTCATACGCATCTTATTCAAGATATGTTATCTATTTGTCTTGAAACATTCAAGACAGTCCATTATGCTTGGACAAGTGTTCCTACATACCCAAGGTACAGAATGGAAGGCCTTCTACTTTAGTTAGTCTGCATCTTCCAAAAAACATGGTGTCTAGCAATGATGGTGACTTGTCTATTCTCTTGATTATAGGAGTTTCTCTACCTTCCAAAAGAATATAGGAGTTCCTCATGCCGTGGCCGGGACCTTGGCCTAGAGTGCATATACTGACATTTCTCTGACATCAATCTTGTCTGTGTTGTTTGGACCATCTTTTGGAATGATTGCTTTGGCTTGAGTTTGGTTGAGTTGGCTAATTATGACATCCTTTTCCTCGTCCAAAAGATAAGAACATCTATGATGCACGTGTCATGGCAAGGGGTGGTTTTCTTTTTTTGATGTAAAACACCATAAAACCCTATTACATAATTTATGGTGTTTAGAGCATTATCTGTCAACTCAAATGACTGTTAAATTAAAATAATGGGGCACCTTGTTATTGCTTTCTTTTTTGTTGGATCTCAACCCCATTTAAGAGTTTGTCACTTCCATAATATTTTGAAATTTATTTTTAGGTTTTTTTGCATGAAAACCGTTGTTAGATGGGAATTTGCAAAAAAACCATTCCTGCTAATGCCTTTCCAGGAATGCTTTTTTTTGCAAATTCTCGTCTAACAATAGTTTTCATGCAAAAAATCCTTTATTTTACTTGATATTCCACATTACATGTTTCCATTCCCCAAAAATTATTCTTTACAATAATAGGGTGTTTCAGAAAATTGAAATGGCTATTTCTTTTGGAGAGCAGATGCTTATTTTAAATGAGGAACCTGGCTTTTTGGGATGCTTGTTACTGGCAACAATGGTTATGCTATGTACTTTTGAGTTTTGACGGTACACTTTTACTTTTGCCTTTGTGAAGACTTTACTACCTCTTGAAAAAAATGAAACCCCACAAACTTTCCCTTTCAGAGGATAGGATATAGGATCTGCATGATGAGGGGTTGATGATCCTAAGAAGAGCAGTGGAGAAGGTCAAAACATTCTTATCCCATTAGAAACATTGTGAAATGATAAGTATGGTTGAAGGGCAGCAGATCATCGCTGATCATTTTGACTGGATATTTTCAAAACTTCGACTCATAATCAGATGAACTAATGATTTCCTTATTATTTTATCATGTTTCCTTTCTATCATTCTTCTACTCAGAACACTGTCTGTTAACCTCACTGGGCATCTTCAGTTTCGCACAAATTGTGTATACAATAAAATTCTTAATGATGCTTGTGCAGTCGACCATAGTTGAGGTAGTGGGGGAGCTTAAATTTTCAACTGGCTTTTGTTCTGATGAGAAACTGTTATCTGCCCTCGCAAAAGGCACCATGCAATATCAGACCATCATTGTTAGCATATTACTTCTGAGGGACTCTGGCATGTTTTTGTCACTATGGCTTTCTGCTGGTACAGATAATCTTATTAGAGGTTAAGTTTCGGGCCAAACTCATTCATGTGTTGCCAGAGTGCTGTTATGCTGAAAAGTGAGGAAGATTGTCACTCATCATTATCTGATATCCTGTCTCGATCATGTTTTTATTTATTTATTTATCTGTCTGAGTTGTCATGCACTCTAACATTGTTCTGATAATTTTACCCACTTTGTAAAAATCTTTTGTTTTGATTATTTTCTAGTAAAATAAAAATGTTTTGATTCACATGGCAGCAGTTTGTTTGTAATTTATGTACCATCTGAATTACATTTTCTTTATGGTAAGTGCTATAAGTGCATTTTTTCACAATTTTATACATATATATATTGCTTCTTGTTAAAATTGTGTAGCCAGTTTGTTGCATTGATGTTGGCGGCCTTTACTGACAATCTTGTTTTCAGCCTTTATATTCACCTCAATTTTATCCATGTAATGTTTTGCTTATCTCTGGATATGCAGTGGTACTATTGGTTTTTTGTTGTGTTCAACGGAGGGGCCACCTGTCAACTTTCTGAGCCCAGTAAACCCAATAGAGAAGCAGGATGGAGCTCTCAAGTTCAGAAGGGAACTGAGATTCTATAATTCTGAGGTACCTTTTGGTTCTATTAACATGCATTACCTTTCCAATGAGAAATGACTCGCCTTCTGGTAATATAAAAGGTATTTTCATTTAATTTCTTCTAGGTCTTAGCCACTTGGTTGTATGTTTCCATCATCATGGGATTAATTTATTCGGGGGCACAAAGTGTTCCGTATGTGAAGTCGATCTACATAATTGTGAAATGTTTTCTACTTTTGACTGTAACCTTTCAGTGAAACAAATGATGTTCCTTAAACATAGTTTGAGGAAAGTATGTTTTCTAGGTACCGGACAGCATTCCGTAACTTCTCACAATTGGAGCATGGAAGGCAGTTTCGGCCGAAACCGAAACGGTACCGAAAGCCCAGTTTCGGCTGAAACTAAATATACCCTTTTATATAAAAAAAATTATTTAATTAGTTTCGGCCGAAACCGGTACTACCTTCCTTGAATTGGAGGGAAATATACATAAATTTATATAGTTCATTTAAGTAGTTACTTATTCGAGAAGTGTGTATGAGATACTGAATAGCATTTCAAAACTGTCTTGGGACCATGCTTCCAGAAAAGACAACTCTGGAAGCATGCTATGGGGATCATGGAGGAAATATACACAACTTTGTACACTTCATTTGATAAGCACTCTCCATTTAAGGCCACCAGCATGTCCAAGAACGTGTGCCATCCAATGCTCTTTTTTCTTCTATCTCTATGACTCTGCCATTTTGTTAGTTTTTTATTCAC
Organism: Amorphophallus konjac; assembly: GCA_022559845.1. Classification (NCBI taxonomy): domain Eukaryota; kingdom Viridiplantae; phylum Streptophyta; class Magnoliopsida; order Alismatales; family Araceae; genus Amorphophallus; species Amorphophallus konjac. Next base: position 66,212 of record JAHNEJ010003378.1, read on the forward strand.
CTAACTAATCTTGACTTCTCAAGGAATATTTGTGCCAAACAACTCTAATGAGTAGTACTCTTCCAAAATCAATAGTACTCTTCCAAAATCAATTTTGCTAGTTTTTTATTCATCTAACTAATCTTGACTTCTCAAGGAATACTTGTGCCAAACAACTCTAATGAATAGTACTCTTCCAAAATCAATTTGTTTTCATGAACTAAAAAAGTTCGTTAAGATTTCTGATGGGAATGATAGGAAAACACGGTGGTTGAATTCATGTGTATCAATAGATTGAATTTTTCTTTTCATTGATTTATGAATTGATCTCCCCCTCATCTTTTTTAAATTAAGGACTGCTGTTTCAAAAGCCTACCTGCTATCCTTGGGCAGGATGGCTGGCTCAAAGGTTACTGCCTCAGGCTCATTTAGTGGTTTTGTATGAGTGTTTTGTTTCCTTGCACAATTATTGAGGTGTTCTTGAAGAATATATTTGATATGAAATTATATGACCCGAGGGAAATATGTTAGTTGTTCGTCCCTTATTACCTAATCTTCGAGTTTTTCTAAAATCTAGTATATTTCATTGGATCATGTATCAGAAAACCAATTAAAATACTAAAAGATTGACAGAAGATTGACTGCCACATTAATAATGTGCCCGCCTCATCGCTTAAGCGGCCAGCTTGTAAAGGCACCTACCACCTGTGGGAACATTTTTTCCCCCATGCATAAAAAATAGGTTCTCTTTTTTTATGGTGTGGGAATGTAGGGGAGTATGCATGGCATTGAGTGCATGTTCTGGGACTTGGAATCTATGTAGTCAGAGGTGTGAGGCGACCAGGGGGTCGCCTCATGCCTCAAACACCTAGGCGATGCCCTAGGCCTTTTTGGCGAGACTTTATTAAATAAATAAATAAATAAATATATATATATATATATAATTTAAAAATCAAATTATATGTTTAAATATAACTAAATTTAAGCATATAACAAGTCAAAAAATTTTATTGTTAATTTTATTGTCAACGGTTGTTAATTTTATTGAGGTGCTCGACCCTTGTGTGTGAGAGAGAATGAGACAGTGGGAGAGAGAGAGCGACGGTGCGTGTTTCTCTGTGTGAGAGAGACAGAGAGAGGGACGGAGATAGAGATAGAGATAGAGATAGAGATAGAGATAGAGAGAGAGAGAGAGAGGTGAGGAGGGTTACTATGCCTGTGAGAGAGAGAGAGAGAGGGACGCTCGTCGGAGGTCGTCGTTCGCGCTGTCGCTCACTGCCGCTCGTCGGAGGTCAATCGTTGTCATCCACTCAGCGCTGGCCGGTCGCCGCCGCTCCCCTGGACGCTAGGGTTTCGGGGGAAGAAGGGAGGGAGAGGGATGATCTGGTAGGGGGGGATCAAAAGGGAGAAGAGGGGTTTTAAACCCCGGATCTGAAGGGCAAGGCAGAGCAGGTCTTAGAGACCTAATACGTACATCCGCTCGCTATGTTTTGGACTGAGGCGGCGAAAATGGCGAAATGGGCTTGGGGCAAATGGGTCGAGGCGGGGGAGGCGGTTCGAGAGCGTCGAGGCGGGCGAGGTGACCGTGAGGTGCTCACTGAGGCGAACCTGGCCACGACGAGGCGAGCTGACGAGGCGAGTTGCCAGCGCCTCGCCTCACCTCGCCCCAGCACTAGGTGAGCGCCTAGGCGCGCTTTTGATAACATAGCTTGGAATGAATCCCTAGAACATTATGCATTCGTCAGGTTTTATGGGTTTATGCGTTGGACCTTTCCCCACCGACCTATATCGGTGATAATCACATCGGTTGGACGGCCGAATACCCTTGATTAACTACTCAGGATGCAAATCACATTTAACCCATAATAACGCAGACACATTGTTCACACAAGCTCTGCATGCACATTTACCTATCCATAATGGGTTTAAGAGTGTTTTAGAAGGTTTTAAATTGATTTTGGGTCGTTTTGGGATATAGGGACATTTTATTAATTTTACATGTTTAGGGGTTTTAAACTCTGCCATGGCCGGTCCCAAGCCCGGATGAGAAAGGAGGGGGGTTTGCGTTAGGTTGACAGCCAGCAGTAAAATTTTATCATATCTCTCATATGAATTTTGATCTAAATATATTTTGTGCTAATGTTAGGGCGCCCACCGGAAGTGACGCGTTACATCGGAACTCGGATGGAATGATAAGTGAGCAAGGGCTAGCTAGGGCGTTCCCCGTAAGCGACGCGCCGCAATGGCGCCCGATTGCGGTGTCAAATAGGCAAGGGTTCCCGTGTGGGGTTGGACGTTCACGGGTAAAGAAGTTAGTCCAAAAACATAGGATCCGTCTAGCTACTTGGAATATAGGAACTTTAACGGGTAAGAGTTTAGAATTGGTTAAGTTAACGAAGGACAGGAGGGTTAGCATAGCTTGCCTACAAGAAACTAGGTGGAAAGGACATAAAGCTAAAGATATTGATGGATATGAAATTTGGTATACGGCTAATAATAACTCTAGAAATGGTGTTGCTATAATAATAGATAAAAAATTAAAAGATAGAGTTGTATAAGTTAATAGATTGGGAGATAGACTGCTGTTAATTAAACTTATCTTAGGTGAGGATATTTTGCATATAATTAGTGCATATGCACCTCAAGTAGGATGAGAAGAGAGCATTAAAAAGTAATTTTGGGAGGCTATTAATAGTTTGATCCAAAATATCCCTAGAGAAGAGAGAATCTTTGTTGGAGGGGATCTTAATGGTCATGTGGGTAGAGATAATAAAGTTTATGAGAGGATTCATGAAGGATTTAGTTTTGACAATAGAAATGACATGAGATGTACTATTCTTGATTTTGCTATGGCCTATGATCTGGTAATTGTTAATACATTCTTTAAGAAGAGGGACGAACACTAACGTACAAGAGTGGAACACATATAAGTCAAATTGACTATTTTCTTATTAGGAAGGCCGATAGAGTTTTATGTATAGATTGTAAAGTTATTCCTGGAGAGAGTCTAGTCCCTCAACATAAGTTGTTAGTAATGGATCTCATTATCCCTAAATTTAAAAGAAAGATCATTATAAATAATTGTTCTAAGATTAAATGGTGGAATTTAAAAGTTAAAAGTTTAGAAACATTTAAAAATAATCTATTAAAGGAAAATATTTGGAATTTAGAACAAGAAATTAATGTAATGTGGAATAATGTTACAAATTGTATGACGACTGTAGCAAAACGACTCTTAGGCGAATCTAAAGGTAAAAAGAATTTAGAAAAAGAGACTTGGTGGTGGAGTGAGGAAATCTAAAATACTATTAGAGTAAAAAAGGAGTGTTTTAAAGTTTGGTAAACTAACAAAAATAATCAAACTCTAGAAACTTATAAAATCGCTAAAAAGAGAGTTAAGAAAATAGTTAACGAAGCTAAATCAAAGGCATTTGAAGATTTATATAATAAATTAAGAATCCGAGAAGGTGAAAATGACATATTTAAACTTGCTAAATTAAGAGAAAGGAAAACTAGAGATTTAGATCATGTTCGTTGCATTAAAAGTGAAGATCAAATGGTTTTAACTAAGGATCTTGAGATTAAAGAGAAGTGGCATAGTTATTTTCAGAAGTTATTTAATGGAGATTGTGTCAATGATTTTTCTTTAGAAGGTGTGCAAGAGTCAACAAGATTTGATAAATATCAGTATTTCAGGCGTATTAAGATGTCAGAAGTGGAGGATGCTTTAAGGAAAATGAAAGTGGGCAAGGCCTTAGGACCAGATGACATATCTATTGAAGTATGGAAAGGCCTAGGAGACATTAGTATTCAGTGGCTAACTAAACTTTTCAATAAAATTTTAAAGGAACGGAGAATGCCAGAAGTTTGGAGAAAAAATGTTGTAGTTCCTTTCTATAAAAACAAAGGAGATATTCAAAGTTGTAATAATTATCGTGGAATTAAGCTTATGAGTCATACTATGAAACTTTGGGAAAGAGTAATTGAAAAACGCCTCCGATGTATGACTACTGTATCGGAAAATCAGTTTGGTTTTATGCCAAATAGATCTATTACAGAAGTTATTTTCTTACTACGGCAGCTAATGGAGAAGTATAGAGATATGAGAAAAGATTTGTATATGATTTTTCTTGATTTGGAGAAGGCGTATGATCGAGTACCGAGAGAATTGATTTGGTGGACATTAAGAAAGAAAGGAGTCTCTCAAGGATATGTTGATTTGGTTAAGGATATGTAGGAAGGTGCTATTACTAGTGTTCGAACTATTGCTGGAGAGACTGGTGAATTTTCAATTTTTATAGGTTTGCATCAAGGTTCTGCACTAAGTCCGTATCTCTTTGCTTTAGTTATGGATGAAGTAACAAAACAATTGCATGAGAATATCCCTTGATGTATATTATTTGCAGATGATATTGTCTTTATTGATAAGAGTATTGGTGCTTTAAATGCTAAGTTAGAGCGTTGGAGACATGCCTTGGAGTCTAAAGGTTTTAAAATTAGTAGGAGCAAGTCAGAGTTTATGCATTGTAATTTTAGTAATGGGAGAGTGGTACAGGAAGACATGGTTCTAATTGATGGACATAACATTCCGAAGAGTAATAACTTTCGGTATTTAGGGTCTATCATATAAGAGAATGGGGAGATTTATGACGATGTTGTATATAGGATTAAGGCAGGCTGGTTAAAATGGAGAAATGTATCAGGAGTCTTCTGTGATCGTCGTATGTCTGTGAAACTCAAAGGGAGACTTTATAGAACGGCTGTGAGATCTGCTTTGTTATATAGTACCGAGTGTTGGACAGTACGAAAGGAACACATTCACAAAATGTGTGTAGCAGAGATGAGGATGTTGAGATGGATGTGTGGCAAGACTAAGAAAGACAAGATTAGGAATGATCACATCTGTAAGGATTTGGGGATAGCCCCAATTGATAGTGAAATGAGAGAAAATAGACTCAGGTGGTTTGGACATGTGATTCGCCGTCCTAACTCAGCGCCGGTTAAAAGATGTGACCGAATCCTAGTGGATGCTAGTAAAAGAGTTCTGGGAAGGCCTAAAATGAGATGGTGCGATGTTATTAGGAAAGACATTAGTTTCTTGGGTTTAAATATAAATATAGCACTTGATAGAAATCTTTGGCGGAGCAAGATTCATGTAGCCGATCCCAAATAATTTGGATAAGGCTCTGATGCTGATGCTGATGACATGTTTAAGGGTTTTAAGGGTCATTTTGGGGTTTAAGGTGTGTTTTAATGGCTTTGGCATGTTTTAAAATCTTGGGGTATGTTTTCTAGGCAATCATGGGCATTTTGCATCTTAGGGGCATTTTGGTCATTTCAGGGTATTTAAGGGTTTAAAGGTCATTTTTAGGTTTAAGGTATATTTTAATAGTTTTGGCATGTTTTAAAACTCTAGGGTATGTTTTTTAGGCAATTTTGGGCATTTTGCATCTTAAGCATCACTTTGGTAGGGAGTTAGCCAACTTTGGGTAACTTGACCTAGTTAAGTTGTTCCGAAGTTAACCTACCTTTGGTTTGAAAGCAAGGGGGTTAACTCAGTTGTGGTTTGACAAAAATATGGGTTAACCTTGTGATTTTTGTGCCAATTTACCAAAATGCCTATGTAGTTACTATTCAATGGAGAGAGAGAGAGAGAGAGCATCGCTGAGCGAGTCGAGGCATCATTGGTTAACTTAATCCACCTCAGTAGGTGGGTTTACTTGTCGTGGGCTAATCCCCTCCAAAGCCACTTCTATTTCGGCATAGCTAACTCCCCTTTAACTCTGGGTTATTAACCTCTTACCAAAGCCCTACTAAGGAAATTTTGGTCATTTTAGGGGTATTTAGCCTCTCTTTGATAGAGGGATAGACAAAATGAGGGTTATACCTCCTAGATTAGTTTGTCTTGAAGTTTAGTCCCATTTGTTTTGGTAGGCAATGGGTTATCTCTTTGGGACAAATGCGGGTTAACTCTATTCCATCTCTTGGGGTGAAATAATCTGTCTGGGTTAAATGGGAGTTATCTCTCAATCTAACCCGATTAACTTTTTTGACCTATCAAATTAAAAAAGGGACATTGGGGGTCATCCCCGGGACAAATGGGGGATAACCCCCGATCAAAGCGGGGCTTAGGATTTGGAGGGGTTTTTGTGGATTTTTTTGGGACATTAAGGATGTTTTGGTAAATTTGACCATTTTTAGGGTTCTTAGTGGTGATTTTTACATGTTTTAGGATTTTTGATGAATTTTGTTAATTTTTATGGTTTGAAGTGTTTTTGGGTAATTTTGGGCAATTTTCTAGGGTTTCAGACACATTTTGGGCATTCTGGGTGTTTTTTTACATTTTCTGGGATTTTTGTGAATTTGTATGGTTTTGGGAGCATTTTGGTAATTTTGGGTCAAGGGAAATCGGGCTAGTGTTTGGATGATGTTGGAAGTGTATTTTGGGTATTTCACTTATTGGACCAAAATTAAATATTCACATATGTTCACGTATACATAGAAATACACATCAATAAAAGATCAACTTTTTATTTATCATCTCTGGAAAATTACATCAAAATTAGATAGAATCAGCCAAATATATGGAAAGGTTAGTCATATCATCTAGTTGGGCCTAATTGGGCCTAATAGACTTGAAGGTGCCGGCCAATTGGGACTCGGTGGTTCTGCCAATTGAGCATGATGGACTTAATGGTCTGGCCAATTGGGCCTATTATAGGCCAATTGGGCATGATGGACTTAGTGGTCTAGTTAATTTGTCTGATTTAGACATTTGGACCTAATGGTTCGAGCCAATTGAGGTTATTTAGGCATTTGGACTCAATGATCATAGCCATATGGATTTATTTGGGCACTTGGAGCCAATGGTTCGAGCAACGTGACCATAGTAGTCTTTTTGGTCTGAGCCATATGGACCATAGGTTAAAGCTGATCTTGGTGGGGAATGACTCTCACTTGAGTAGAGAGAGCAACATAGTCTCCGGAGTCTAACGTTGCTAGGATTTTTCTTCTCTCAAACGGAGACCCTGTAGGGGGTATTTATAGGCTCCTGGGGGACTGGAAAATTGCATGCGCAACTGTCGGGATGTTTTTAGTGTTACTAGAGATCTAATATCTTATACAAAACACAAATAAAATAAGTTTTCATCTTTTCTCTCTCCTCCTATGTCCATTGGGTCATTTTCAAGTGTGAGGGATTTTTAAAAAAATTTCAGATAAACCCATAGAAATTGTACTTTCTCCCCTTTTTTCTGTTCCAAGGTCAATTGGGCCCTTTTCTAAGTAAGAGAAGATTTCTGAAATTATTCATAAAAACCCTCAGAAATTATATTTTCTCCTTTTTTTGTTCCAAGGCCAGTTGGGCCCTTTTTTTTAGAGAGAGGAGAGAGAAAGGGGGTAATGGAGATGGAGGCATCGGCTCTTTTTCTTCTTCTCCCATTTTCTCCCTTAAAACCCCATAAATAAGAGAGAGAGAACTCTTTTTCTTCTTCTCCTCTGTTTTTCTTAAAAGTCATTTATTATCTCCGGTAAATAAGGGGGGGGAGAGAGAGTCATCAGGTTGGACGCACACGGGTAAAGAAGCAAGTCCAAAAACTTAAGCGTTCCCCGTAAGCGACGCGCCGCAATGGCGCCCGATTGCGGTGTCAAATAGGCAAGGGTTCTCGTGTGGGGTTGGACGCACACGGGTAAAGAAGCAAGTCCAAAAACATAGGATCCGTCTAGCTACGTGGAATATAGGAACTTTAACGGGTAAGGGTTTAGAATTAGTTAAGTTAATGAAGGACAGGAGGGTTAACATAGCTTGCCTACAAGAAACTAGGTGGAAAGGACATAAAGCTAAAGACATTGATGGATATAAAATTTGGTATACGGGTAATAATAACTCTAGAAATGGTGTTGCTATAATAATAGATAAAAACTTAAAAGACCGAGTTGTGGAAGTAAATAGATTGGGGGATAGACTAATGGTAATCAAACTTATCTTAGGTGATGATATTTTGAATATAATTAGTGCTTATGCACCTCAAGTAGGATTAGAAGAGAGCATTAAAAAGCAATTTTGGGAGGCTATTGATAGTTTGATCCAAAATATCCCTAGTGAAGAGAGAATCTTTATTGGAGGGGATCTTAATGGTCATGTGGGTATAGATAATAGAGGCTATGAGAGGATTCATGGAGGGTTTGGTTTTGGTAATAGAAATGATATGGGTAACACTATTCTTGATTTTGCTATGGCCTACGATCTAGCAATTATTAATACCTTCTTTAAGAAGCGGGACGAACACTTAATAACATACAAGAGTGGAACACATATAAGTCAAATTGACTATTTTCTCATTAGGAAGGTCGATAGAGTTTTATGTAAAGATTGCAAAGTTATTCCTGGTGAGAGTCTAGCCCCTCAACATAGGTTGTTAGTAATGGATGTCACTATTCCTAAATTCAAAAGAAAGATCATTATAAATAATTATTCCAAGATTAAATGGTGGAATTTAAAAGGTAAAAGTTTAGAAACATTTAAAAATCATCTATTAAAGGAAAATATTTGGAATTTAGAACAAGAAACTAATGTAATGTGGAATAATGTTACAAATTGTATAACGAGGGTTGCAAAACAACTCTTAGGCGAAACTAAAGGTAAAAAGAACTTAGAAAAAGAGACTTGGTGGTGGAGTGAGGAAATCCAAAATACTATTAGAGTAAAAAAGGAATGCTTTAAAGTCTGGCAAACTAACAAAAATGCTCAAACCCTAGAAGCCTATAAAATCGCTAAAAAGAGAGCTAAGAAAATAGTTAGCGAAGCCAAGTCAAAGGCATTTGAAGATTTATATAATAAATTAGGAACCCGAGAGGGTGAAAAGGACATATTTAAAATTGCTAAATTAAGAGAAAGGAAAACTAGAGATTTAGATCATGTTCGGTGCATTAAAGGTGAAGATCAAAGGGTTTTAACTAAGGATCTTGAGATTAAAGGGAGGTGGCATAGCTATTTTCAGAAGTTACTTAATGGAGATTCCGTCAAGGATTTATCTTTAGAAGGTACCCAAGAGTCCACAATATTTGATACATATCAATATTTCAGGCGTATTAAGATGTCAGAAGTGGATGATGCTTTAAGGAAAATGAAAGTGGGCAAGGCCTTAGGACTAGATGGTTTACCTATTGAAGTATGGAAAGGCCTAGGAGATATTGGTATTCAATGGCTAACTAAATTTTTTAATAAAATTTTAAAGGAACGGAGAATGCCAGAAGTTTGGAGAAAAAGTGTTGTAGTTCCTTTCTATAAAAACAAAGGAGATATTCAAAGTTGTAATAATTATCGTGGAATTAAGCTTATGAGTCATACTATGAAACTTTGGGAAAGAGTAATTGAAAAACGCCTCCGTTGTATGACTACTGTATCGGAAAATCAGTTTGGTTTTATGCCAAATAGATCTACTACAGAAGCTATTTTCTTACTACGGCAGCTAATGGAGAAGTATAGAGAGATGAGAAAAGATTTGTATATAGTTTTTCTTGATTTAGAGAAGGCGTACGATCGAGTACCGAGAGAATTGATTTGGTGGACATTAAGAAAGAAAGGAATCTCTCAAGGATATGTCGATTTGATTAAGGATATGTACGGCGGTGCTATTACCAGTGTTCGAACTATTGCTGGGGAGACTGCTGAATTTCCCGTTTCTATAGGTTTGCATCAAGGTTCTGCACTAAGTCCGTATCTCTTTGCCTTAGTTATGGATGAAGTAACTAAACAATTGCACGAGGATATCCCTTGGTGTATGCTTTTTGCAGACGATATTGTTTTAATTGATGAGAGTATTGATGCTCTAAATGCTAAGTTAGAGCGTTGGAGACTTGCCTTGGAGTCTAAAGGTTTTAAAATTAGTAGGAGCAAGTCAGAATTTATGCACTGTAATTTTAGTAATGGGAGAGTGGTTCAGGAAGACATGGTTCTAATTGATGGACATAACATTCCGAAGAGTAGTAGCTTTCGATACTTAGGGTCTATCATACAAGAGAATGGGGAGATTTATGATGACGTTACACATAGGATTAAGGCAGGTTGGTTAAGATGGAGAAGTGCATCAGGTGTCCTTTGTGATCGTCGTATGCCTGTGAAACTCAAAGGGAGGTTTTATAGAACGGCTGTGAGACCTGCTCTGTTATATGGTACCGAGTGTTGGGCAGTACGAAAGGAACACATCCACAAAATGTGTGTAGCAGAGATGAGGATGTTGAGATGGATGTGTGGCAATACTAAGAAAGACAAGATTAGGAATGAGCGCATCCGTAAGGACTTAGGGATAGCTCTAATTGATAGTAAAATGAGAGAAAATAGACTCAGGTGGTTTGGACATGTGTTTCGTCGCCCTAACTCAGCGCCGGTTAAAAGATGTGATCAAATCTTAGTGGATGCTAGTAGAAGAGCTCGAGGAAGGCCTAAAATGAGATGGTGCGATGTTATTAGGAAGGACATTAGTTCTTTGAGTTTAAATATGAATATTGCACTTGATAGAAATCTTTGGCGGAACAGGATTCATGTAGTCGACCCCAATTAATTGGGACAAGACTCTGATGATGATGATGATGAGAGAGAGTCATCAGGTGTGAGAGAGGAAAGCGCCATCGGGCTCTTTTCCTTTTTTGCTTTTTTCCCTTGACAACTTCCTTAAATAAAGGAGGGAGAGGGGGAGAGAGCCATTGAGTTCTTTCCCTTCTTATTTTTCGCTTAACAACTCCCCATAAATAAATGGGGAGAGAGAGAGAGGCCATGGGTTACATGGGGCTATTGGGTCCTTTCTCAGCATGGAAAGAGCAGAGAGAAAGAGAGAGAGCAGCTCTCCTCTTTTGGAGTCCAACGTGGACTTCTTTTTTGCACCTTCTATTTTTATTTTGCCTCTATTTTAATATCATCTTCCATTAGACGGGAGAGGGAGGTTGCGGGTGAGAGAAAGGGCTCTTTCTCTTCTCTTTTTTCTCTTGACAGATAGAGGAGAGGGAGAGATTCCTTTTTTTATTTTCTTTTTGCTGGACTCTCATTCTTTTTTTTTTTAATAGTTCAACACCACCAAAAGTAAAAGAACTATGCCTCCCTTTCCCTACCCAATGACCTAACATCTACCTACAATGTTATCATCCCCATCTCCCTGGATGAAGATGACTTCACTTGATATGCTTATGAAAGCTAATCCAACCCTTGATGCCCATAATTTATGTAAAAATTTTATATGCTATGATCCAATCCCTTCACTTGGAGCTTGTCAATGGTCTTCTTAGTGAGCAAAGAATGTTTTTATTCCTTGTGCACTGTCTTCCAGACCTTAGAATAAAATCCTACCATTGCGGTCCTATAATCCAAGGGTCTGTTTCTTTTCTGACAGGCGATCTACTGACCATGTGATATTGGTTTTGTAGCAACTCTTCAGAATTGATTTAGTGCACATCACATTTCGAAGGCATGTTCAAGTTGGTGCACGATCCTAGAGCCTAGAGGTTCCTGGATGTGTGATATGGCATATGTTGCCTGATGGAGTGCTTTGCCGAGATCCATTACATCATTTGGGCCCACTTGTTTCTCCATGAGGGCTGCTAGGTGTTTCTTGAACCTGGATTGAGCTTGGCCTTAAGAAGTTAGTGCTAGTGTTTGAGGAGAGTTTTCTAGAATGATACTAGCCCTGCACTTTTGTTTTGGAGTTAGCAAATACTAGTTGCCTAGCAGTGCTGCAGTGAAGATTGATGGTAGTTGGCCCGTAGTGGAGCTACCATGGCAGCAAAAAGTGAGTGCAATAAGGAGATAAAAAGGAAAGAACAATCAACAATTGAAGATGTGAAAACAAACATCCAAGAAATAATGTAAATGAATAGGATATTTTAAGTTTATCTGAAAGGAAGGGAAAAAAAGGTATAGAAATGAATGGAAGGAAATGATATAATGACAGATAATCAAGCAACTAAATATAGGGAGAAAATCAATCATGTTTTGAAAGTAGGGAGAAAATCAGTCATAACTTGTAGAACTCTGAAAGTCTAAATATGAATAGCACAACATATACGACTTGTGGAACTCTGAAAGTCCAAATATGAATAGCACAACATATACGTTCGTGGCCTATAGATAACAAGAAGGGCCAGGAGTCTTAAGAGTATATGTGTCAGTTTGCTTTTCTTTCAGCCTCTCACCACCTCCATCCAGACTTAGCTCTCATTTTGGTGGACATGTGCATGTCATCCTCTTGCGATGCAGTTGCCAGAAGTCTTGGAAAGATAAATGCTTGTATATCTCATTTGAGGGGATGATCATGGCATACTTGTACTGCCTTTGTTAATCTGACCAGTTATTTTAAGAAATAGGTAGACATCACTTGTCAATGGGGCAAGTCTGTAAGATAACACAAGCGGCAGTTTTATAACCCGGTTGCTGATATCTGAATGTTTCCTTCATCATTTTGGTGGTCCCCATGTTTGTCCAAAAGTTGCTTTGTTGGTACATTTTAGATCAAATGCCATTTTGCAGATATGTTAATTTGTCATACATTATTTTTCAATTTTAAATTTATTGTGTCTTTTTGTGTTCTCCTCACGGATACAAAAATATTTGATTGTCTCTTTTGCAGATCCACAGGGCTGCTTTTGCCTTGCCAACATTCTTAAAAAAGGAACTGACGTCCGTCTACAAAAACCCTGCTATGGTACCAATTTGTAGTGACATTTGATTCTGCATAATTTGATTATATTTAGTTTCACTTTTTCTAGGAATCACTCACCTCTAGTGTTGCTTTTCGTGGACACTACAATCTTCTGTCAAGGAACTGTGTGGCTAGAAATTAGTTCCATCAACTGCTGGAAAACAGTTTCGTATATTTGTTTAGAAGTGAACTTTACCAACCTCTTTGGCAAAAGAATTGTTGTGAACATGGATAAATAAAGGCTTAGTTTATTTATCCAGTTATTGTAACCTGATGGCTTCCAGTAGGGGTCCAACAAGTGTGATGTCAGTCGCCAACTCTTACGTTGCTATATTTCTTGTTCTCTCTCTATTCATTTCTCTAATGTTCTTACCTTGGCCACATTTGTACTCTCCACTAATGTTTCCCCTGTACCTGGCATGTAGACTAGTTTACTGATTAACTGCAGTAGTCGTCTTTTTTTATCTTGGCAGGTGAAGTGATCCTTCAAAAAGTTGTAGAGCGTGATTCGTCACCATGCCCAAGCACACTCGCCCACCAGTAAACTCCCTTGGATCTGCGATGCTGTTGATTAGAATTGTGAAGAAAAGTGTCAGCTACCTTTTTTTCTCCTTTTTTTCCCCGTGAAATATTGATTGTAATATGCTAGCCTTTTAGTATGCAGAAAACACGAGAAAAACCTTACACGAATGGAAAAGTGGTTCTGTTGCGGGCCACTAGAGAAAGCTATGTAATGCCGAACGCCTCCGTTTCCTTACATCGGTGAAGTTTTGCGTGCGGGTTCTTAAGTTTCTTTTGCTTACACTGCATGGTAAATAAAGAATTAATGTGACAAGAGTTCCAGGCAACGAGGCACATTTGAGGGAGAACGCCGGCGGTTGGTGCTTGATGATTTGTCTTTTGACGAGGATGGCAGGGGCTATGGTTGGGGGGACCCAAAAAAAAGCCGTTTAGCTAAAGAAGTTGTAAGAATTTTCACCCAGTTTTTTTTTTGTTTGGTAATCGAACCGAGTGGGAGGGAGGGAGGGAGGGGGGGGGGTCTCGCCTGATGGGACTGTTCTGCATAGGGTTGGGTGGCTCTGGTATTTTGAGCAACACACTTGGGATTTTATCTGGCCAACTGTTTTTTCAAGCGCAGAATGTTGCATGCGGCAATACATGCTGGAGTTCATTCGCTGGCTTTTATCTAAAACGTCTGCTATTCAAGCGTTTGATAACGTGGGCGTACTCGTATCCATGTCTTCATCTGTGGCAATACGTCATCGGATTTATGCATCGACGTAGCCTAATTCTTTTTTGATTGCGTTACTGAGGGGGCTAGAAGGATTGAGTAATCAGATGAAAAAGAACACGCCTCATTCGATCTCTGAAAAAGCAAGGGACAAGGGGATTTTTATACCCCCTCAAGCGCCGCATAAAGGTTAATGGCAGGTGGGATTATCTGAAGGACCCACCCGGAAGATGGCTTGTATAAAAGCCGAACGAAATGGGTTTAGGGGTGGTGTGTCGAGCGAAACTTAAAGAACAGTCGAAAGATATGAAGCAGCAAAAATAATTAACCCTACTCTTGGAACTGGGTGATACAGACGTACGTTTAAACTGTATCTGTAGCGCTTTTTTCCCCACTTAATCAAATTTAAGGAAGCGTCAATTCAAAGGTTTCGATTTAAAAAAGTCCATAATAAACCAAAAGACTAGAGTTATCCAAGGCTTGGTTTGTTTCTTCCCCTCAGACTACCTCGAGTTGCAAAGTGGCCCTAGTTAGAACTTTGCACCAAACAACACTGTCTGGTAAGGCAAAAGGTGGCATTAAAATACTTTTTTTTTTCATTTGCCAGAAACAACATGCTCATTCTTCAATTTGTTGACAAGGTTTGCATTTCATTTCTGTCTCTTGGATCGATGTAACAACATTCACATTGAAAAGTTGGTGGTACTTGAACGTGAAATAATTGAGATCATAAATGGAAGGAACGTTCATTAATCAAAAGAAGAAAAAAAAGAGTCTTTTCTGGATATCTTCGTCGCCCATGTATATATATATCAAGGATACATACAACTCGAACGAAACCAGCCGAGAAACTGATACTTAAATTGACATTATGATTTTGTACATGCAATATCTACGCAGTGTGTAGTGTCATGATGTCTGAGAAGGGGAGAGTATGCCAGCATTCATCTCCCGTGAGCGCTCTCGGCTTGCAGCTTCCGGAACTCCCTTCACTTGGCACTTGTATACAAGTTGTCGATGACATCCTGAAATCCAAATGACAGCAGATATATAGAGTCAGGTGCACGTTCACTTTCCCACTACGCGAGACCATTTTACAAGCTAGGTTGATCTACTGCGCTAACTGGCATGGTCACCCCCCATCGTGAACAGAACAGTTGCCTGGGAATTCCATTTTTGGGGCCCGGTACACCAGTTTAACCTCAACAAATATAGCTGATGTGTAAAAGAATAGAAATTCAAAGGCAAGTAGCAGCTAACCTTGTAATACTTCAGCAACTGTGGCCGCTTCTTCTTGTATGTTGGGGTGAGCAGGTCACGTTCCATGTCAAAGGGTACAGGGTCAAGGTGAACAGCTTTAACGAATTCAAAGCCTTTCAACTGCAAAAAAAACATGGAAATGTTGCCACCGACCAACCCAGCAAATTTGATACCATGGTATACCTACGGTCAATACAATATAGAATCCAAATACCTTCTTAGCTTTTGCAGTCTTTGTAAGTTCCCCAAGAATAAATTCTTTTGCTCGAGGATTCTCGCATAGGGAAGCAAAATCTCCACTTGCACCATTTTCTGCGGCCCAGCGTTCAAGTGCTTGCTTGTTTGGATTGACAACAGCAACAAGGAAAGATTCAAAGCTGTTTCCATAAATCCATATCTGAACAAAGATTTAAAATCATCAGAGGTCATCAAAGAGACAATATTGACAATAGAGTTGCAAGCGTTACACGCAGACACCCATTTCCCTAACTTCTCCGGTTCCATTTCCTTAACTTCTCCTCACTCATTTGTGTGTCTCAATGCCTGAGCAATCTTGTCTGTGTGTCTGGCGAAAATGACATGGTAGAATGTTTTACATTCAGATGCTCCTGGTAGCAGGATGTTTTAAAAGTTGGAATAAAAAACTTTATTCTAACTTTTTCTAAGCTAATCTCAATCAGCAAAGTGGAATAGGAGTTAATAAACTTTGATATGTGAGCAATCCAACAGAAAATCAAAAATAAAAAACAACTGTACAACAAGAGCAATGTGGTGACAGAAGCAGATAACAAAATAAGTACAGCTTGCAGAGAAACATTAAATGAATGGAAGTGCTATTAGTAGATCTTTAGCAGAACAATATGAATACTAGCCATGAAGATGTGCAAAGTTCCAATGTGAATGCAGGACAATCTTGCCCCACATAACAACCGAGAAAGGAAATTTCACCATCGGGCTAATGTTTTACTAGACTGCAAAAAGAGGCATTTGAATCACAAGACATACCGAGTCTATCTCAGAGACAAGACCATAGATGTTCTCAAGATTTTCCACTGCCACATATTCGCCCTGTGAAAGCTTGAAAATATTCTTTTTACGGTCAATAATTTTCAAACTCCCATCTGGCTGCCATTCACCAATATCCCCTGCATACAAGGATCCAAGAAACCTTACATGTGAGTAAAACCACAGGAGTGTTTTGTTTTATGATATTGATAGATCTGTATGGACAGTCAGGAATAGACTTTCACATCAGTTGAGCTAAAGTTTAGTCATACTTTTGCCTTCTTTCATTCAAGGATCTTGAGTCAATGAATAAATAATAAAGAAAATGTCAAATTCTTTATAGTCTTGAGAATGCTATTCATCCTTTTCTAAAATCAATATCTGGAACCGGGGAAAGACACAAAAGCATTGAACTCACGTGAAACGCTGAAGACAGATTTACCCCAAGTACACAGAAAGAATGCAATAAAAACTAACACAAGATTCTGGATTTAAGGAGACAGACTACATTCTACAATGGACATACCTGTATGGAACCATCCATCAGCAAAAACCTCCTTTGTAAGGTCCTCTCTTTTATAATATCCTGAGAACAAAGTCTTTCCCCTGATACAGATCTCTCCCCTAGGCATGCTAGAGAGAGCATCATAACCCATTTCTGGAACAGATTCAAGGCGCACATCTACATTTGGTACTGGAGGGCCCACTGTTCCTAGCATTGATAATTCATTGGGTAGACAAACAAAGCTACCCGCACAGGTTTCAGTCAGCCCTGATGGAAGGACAAACATAAATGAAACATTCAAAAGCTGTGAACAAGTGTTTCGGTTTCAAAAAGGTCAAACAACAAAAGCAAGCATAGTTGCTCACAGAATCAGTTTTGGCTTCAACATTATTAAGAATTTACAGGATTAGTAACCAGGAGAATTATGAACTACAAAAAGCAAAATGACAAGAATGCTAACACTTCATTTCATGACAAGAACCGTAGCATGCAGGAACCCAAGGTACCTAAAGCTTCCCTCCAGCCCCCTAGCCTTTTCATGTTCCATTAGGTGTTGAATGGGGACCTCGCTTCAGAGGCAGAGCCCCAGGCCAACTGCCCTATGGAAGAAATGCTTTAAGTTTGGATACATTACAAACCATTTCTGCTAAAGCATGTCACCGAAGGTTAATATTTTTTAAGGCAAACACTTGCTGCCTCAAATAGGCTTACGCACATGATAACTAACAGGGATAATTAAAAGTCCCATGAAGTGACCACTGGCAATATGACAACCACCAGTACTTTCTCTTTCTGGAATGAGACATTCCAGATCATTTGTGTCCATCAAACACTCCCCCACTTCCCTACTCCCCACCCCCTAATAAAAGGAAAAGGAAAAAGTAAAGAGAGAAAGAAAAACCCACGTAGGGGAATGGGATGTCCTAGATGTTAAAAGAAAAAATCCAGTAAAGTTCAACAAATCTTTGAGTAGGCCGATCCATGCTGCTCTGGGATGTGATCATATCTAGGCCCGCAAACACATGTTTTCAACTAGCCACTTGTGAATTTTTATCAAGGAACATGTGAGATATCGGCAACAAACTGCTTAAAGTACTAGTAAAATCAGGAAGTCAGGCCAAGAGAGCTTTACTGGGGAGACAAAATGGTGGTGTCCCCAATGGAGCCAGAATATAATGACTGCTGGGTGTCTCAGAATCTCGGACCAGTCATCCATCTGAAAAATTACTGTTCAGTCTTTTCCCATTTCATCCAATTGGTTTGTTTCATCACATATTACCTAAAAGCCATATTATATGCCAAAAATGAAAAACCTGTGTTTTTTGAGGGCTTCGCCAGATAGGCGATCCCCACTGACTCGGAACCGGCCTTGTCTGGTACACTTGGCCCAAGTCGGGCTGGCTCAGGGGAGTCTCATATTTGAGGTTATTTTTTTGATTTTTTTTGTAAAATCAAAAGTTCTTGCAATGTTTGCACTATATTTTTTAAGAACTACTATTTCATCAATCTAAAGTTTGTATGAATTATTTAGTCTACTTTTTCATTGTTAACTATTTTTTTAGTATTATATCTTTATTTAGACAATCAATGATTCTCTTTCATATTTCATTTTAAACTAATTTTTTAGTATTATATCTTTATTTAGATAATCAATGATAGACTTTCATGCTCAAAGATAGAGTTTCATGCTCTTCATCCATGAAATGCAAGATCCATGGCTAATGTTGTATCATGATGTCATTACTATAAAATTTCAATTAAAAAATTAAACTAATTTCTGAGTATTATACTATTATTTAAATAAGTAATAGCAGATTGGACCGATCCACCCCGGATCATGGCTTGGGTTTGCCATGATCCAGTATGAGTCACTGCCCGACTTGGACCGATCCAGTCCGAATTGGCGAACCATGATTTTTTGTCATCGGGTAGGGCAGAAAACTTGATAATGACATCTGGATTGTCCAATACACAGCAAACTCACCCTGTTTTTTTAAGCTTGCTGCTGGCTTGATCTGTGATAAAAAGATACGAGATTGCACTTGGTCCATGACAATAAACGGAGAAATAAATGCTAGATGAATCATCAACAGCTGAATTTTAACTTTTTTTTGGCATTTTACACTCACCTTTTAGCCTTTTCTTTCCTTCACTATACATATGGTCCCAAGTTACATATCCTCAACAACAATAATTATTGTTCTTAGTTGTGGTGTGTAGTCCTGATGCTTCTTATTCCACATTCTAGTCCAAATAGCAACAACATTTAGTAATTAAATTTTCTATACAATCTAGGCATTTTAACATTTAGTAGGAAACAGATATCTTGCTGCTTTGCATGCCTATCCAGGCATTTTGTTACATAACATGCCCCATAAGTAAAACAGGGAAAAAAAATTATACGATGACCACCATCCATTCCAGAGAAAACAAATATTCATTATAATCTATATGTTGCATACCATAGCCCTGCAAAACATGACAACATGCCACCACTCGTAAAAATGCTTCCACGTGGGTAGCTAGAGGAGCTGCTCCAGAAAGAATAAGTCGTACCTTTCCTCCTAGACCTTCTTTAACCTGAAAAATTGGATACACCACACAGCTTGATGCAAGCAGATATAACATTTTGTGGTAGCTGTATGTTAAAATATATGATTTATTCCAAAACATCATGAGCACCCAAACAAGATGTAGCTTATCCTATTTCCTCTTACCTTATTAAATACAATATTGTCAAAAATTCTTGCTGCATCTGAATGTTTGCTTCCGTTCCTCATGTTATGTAGTTTACTGCAACATTTCCATGTCTATCAGAATGAATAGAAAAGTGGAATGATACATCAAATGGTCTGATAGACTATAAAGCGCCAAACAGTGAAACTACATTCATTATGTACCAGTCCAAGAGTAAAATCATCGTTGATTGTTCAAACAGAAGATCAAAATTTCCAGGAGCAGAAAGCTAAGAAATCATGTTAAATAAGACTAAAATTGAAAGATATATATTCCTAGAAACAGACGTAAAATCACAGCAGAATCAAAATATATTTTGATATGAAAAATAAAATCTTATCTAGAAAACACTGCTATCAGTTACAGAATAAGAGTTGTATATTTACTTACTACTTGTATGCTACATTAAATATTGTGTGCTTCAGAAGACCTCCTGAAGAAATTTTTTCCTGCAGACCTGCAAATTAGTGTAAGAGACTAAAAGGTTATTCTATTCTTAAATAAATATCCAACATCCAAATCAAAATTATAAACTCTTTTTTCTAGCACTGAGATTTCATGTACCAACAATTGAATATTAAAACTTCATGAAGCAGGCTTTTTAAAAAAAATGTTATGGATTGTGCCACCAATATTATTGACTAATAAATAGAGTTAATACAATCTTCATGAACTAGCCTTTGATATATGAGAAAACATGTCCATTTAGTGACATTCTATTCATCAGAAGATGGCGGAGCAGCAATGTGAATTGAAAAGGCTGGGCTGGTGGCTTGATTGGCAGGAGGACCTCCACTTTACACCAGGAGGTCTCACTTCTTAATCCACCTGGGGACATCTTGTGCCACAACCTGCAGGAGGTTCATATGGCTGTTCATGGGCTTCGTCCTGCCTTGGTTTGGTCCAGGTCGAGAGGTTAGAAGCTCAGCCTCACTAGTTGAGGCCCGTGGCATGGTCCCCTCAGGAAGTGGGTAGCATGGGTGTACCTGGCTAGGTGCAAGCAGAATTTTCACTCCTTTCACCTTTGAGAGAGCATTGTATACTGAAGGAGAAGGGGAAAAGTTTCTCCTCATGGAGTGAAATATGTAAGGACTGAGATCAGCCCCTGAATTGGTTAGCCCAAAATTGACGAGATTGATGAACACCAATCCGAGTCAGATAGATCCTGGTTGGTCCATTCTTACCCAGGATTGGCCTATTTTTATCATTTAAAAATGTTAAAAAATATAGAAAGACAAGAAAAAAGAAAAAAAACTTGAGTAAAAATGTCTAAATTAGCATGCAACTGTTATAGAGCAAGATGTCTATGTTAAGATAATCAGATGCTTCCTAGTCCAGTTCCTCCGGGTTTTGAAAATTGTCCACCCACAGATAAGAGCGATTAGCCAGCTGGAAGGGATCTGATTATCTTGACAAAAATGTCCTATTCTCAATAAGTTGCAGGGTCACTGCTGAAGGCAGTTGAGAAATTTGCAAAGACTGCAAGAGGATTTTGGCAGAGGTTGAAGGGCACTTTCTTGCCTTAGGAGTGGCCTTGAAGGCTTTATATAAGCGCCCTAGGTCCCAATTAACCCAATGGCCAGCAACAACTGGTTTGAGTAGTCAATGGAGAATTCAGACTAACCCCATCCAGGCCGATCCATCCGGTGAGGCCCAAAGGATGAGGAAGGGCAGTCCAGGATTTGGATTGGCCCACCAAAACCTGACAAGATTAACCAATCCATGCAGATCCTCAGAATGAAACACAAACATACATACACTATGAAAAACAAGATTCTAAAGGTCTGCAGGGAGGAAAGGGGCAGGTCTAAATAGGGTCTCCTTCGCAGAGGTTGTCCGTAGAAGGCCTAAGCTCCAGGCAGCTCACAGCAGTGGATGCCACGACGTGGGGCAGCTTCCTCCAGAACTACTCCAAGCTCGGTTGGAGTGGCTCCGCAGGTGTCTTTGGGTTTCACCGATCGAAGGTGTGGTGGATGGGAAGGAGGTCCGATACTAGACGCCACGGGGGAGGGAAAAGACCAGTGGGAGGTCTGGCAGGCCCATCGGAAGGGGTTTTTGGTTGTTGGGCAGACTGTTGAAGCGGCGAAGGCAATGGTGGAGGGGTTGTCATGGGGGCCGGAAGAGTGATCCTCTGGGTGCAACGTTGGTCGCTCACGAGGGGTACCTTCCCTAGACCCAGCCTCTGCTGTCTCCACACAAGGCTGATTGGGATCCCCCTCATCTTGTGCGATGAGGAAGGGGTGTGCCGGCTGGTAGGCAGGTTCGGGAAGGTGGTAGTCGGCAGTATGCTCCTTGTCCCCACCTGAGACCTGACGACGGTGGAGGTGTCTCTATGGGTGTCAAGCCTTGCTGCGGTGCCAGCAGTCCTGTCCCTCACCGTCAGAGGTGAAGATTTCGTGGTTCATGTTGCCACCATACCGGAGAAGCTGCAGCCGCGGAGGGGCCAAGTAGAGCCCCTAGGGCAATAGTTTCATGGGCGGGGGGAGGAAGATGCGATACATGGTGGCACTGTTGGGCCCAGTTCGAATTCGAATCAGGGCGGGATTTAAAACAGGCAGGATGGGCTTTACACTAGTCGGGGATGGTAGGCGGACCGGGCCGACTGGATGGCCGAAGTGGCTTTACAGGCAAAGCTTCTTCGGAAGCTTTAGGTATGTGGCAATCGCAGCTCAAAACTTGGGTCTGGAACCGGTTACCCATGACTTACCCGGATCTGAGTGTCATGGGGAAACCGGTAACCTTGGACCCACGGGGGCGTTTCTCCCCTACACAACTGGGTGAACAGTGTGGGCGGCGTACCAAGGAAATGCAGCCCTCTCCGACAAATGGCAAGCACCGACAGTCGCCTCCAACAGCCAGTCGGGCACTCCGACCAGCTCCCCTAGGCCGTCCCAAGTGCACAGGAAGCCGATTTCCCCGCGTAGGGATCGGTGGTGCCGGAGATAGACCGATTGCTTCCAGAGGTGGCTGGCAGGTCGAAGGCGGCAGAGGACTGCCAGTGCGATCAAAGGGGAGGACCAAAAGGAATCCTTCGAAGGAACTTGCCAGTGTAGTCGGCATGCTGCAGAGGTGGTCTCGTCTCTAGCTTCGGCGCTGAGCTGGATGAACGCTGACAGCATGGAGGAAGTGAAGGTAGACCTCGCCGAGTGCACAAGGGGGGGCTTCTTGTCACACCCTCAGGATTCGTCCACCTCGACCTCGGCTAGTGGCTTGCCGGTCATTGCAAACGGTGAGGCATGTAACATGGCAGGGAACATGTGGTGCTATTTCCTCCTAACTTTGGAGATCTGGCCTCCCTCTTCAACGGACTGGAGTAGGAAGATGAACTTGGTGAGACGTCAGAAGAGATCTCGAGGAGCCTGAGCTTCAGTGCAGGAGCATTTACGAGGCCGGGTTAGGAGGAAGATATGGCCCGGCATGACATTTATGGGTTTGGGAAGGAGGATGTCAAGGAGAAGGTAGGTGTGGTGGAAAGATAGACTGAGGAGCAGGTGAGGGAGTTAGCTTAGAAGGTAGGGGTGTCTTTCTTCGGGCTTGAGAAGGACCTAAGGGGGTTGTTTATGAAGGTCCAGAGGAGGTGGCTGCTTACGTTGGCCAAAGAATTTAGGGGAGGGAAGTCCGTCAAGAAGAGTGGGGAGGGAGTTGAGGGGGGCGGTGGAATGCAAGGAGGCCAGGAGAGTGAGGAGGGGGAAAACAACTCATTGTACCAATGAAGATTGTGTCTTGGAACGTAAAGGGGATTGGAGGGAGGGAAAAAAGAAGAGCAGTGAAAGACCTCATTAGAAGATGCAAGATTGATATTATTTGTTTACAGGAGACAAAATGTGATGGAGATGGCGAGGAAATCATGAGGGAGATTGGGGGTATAAGACTGCTAAAAAAGATAGTCTCTCCAGCAGAGGGGAGAGCAGGGGATATCATGATCTTATGGAATGTGTTTGAGGTGGAGGGCAAGGAGTTTAGGTCCATCAGTAGGGTTAGGTCATCTCCCTTTCTTTCTACATCATCAAAAATGGCTTTACTTGGGACTCCTATGGAGTCTATGGGCATCAACACATGGAGGAGAAGAAAGCACTATGGGATAAACTTCTACTCCATCAAGCCAAGTCTGGCTGTCCATGGTGTGTAGAGGGGGACATCAATGCTGCCCTCTCTATGTAGGAGCGGTCAAGAGGAGTTGTTTCCACAGGGGAGATAGAAGATTTCCAAGACTTTATAGCTGCTGCAGCCTTAATCGATGTCCGCATCTCCAATGTTTAGTTCACAAGGTCTAACTAGGTCTAACTTGCGGACCGGTCCAACACTGTCCAGACTTGACAAATTTCTTGTTTCGATGGATTAGGAGGATCACTTCCCACACATGGAGGCTATGGCTTTGGCTAGATCTGTCTCTAACCATAATCCTATCTTGCTCAAAACTAGCTACAGGCATGTGAGGAAGAGGTAGTTCAGAATGGAGAACTACTGGCTCAGAGAAGATGACTTTATGGACACCATGAATAGAGTATGGGGGGACGACATCTGCCATGACTAGACTGATAGGCAAAATGAACCATCTAGCATAGGAGTTGATTAAGTGGGGTGCCAACAAGACTTTTCCTAGAAAGGCAGCGAAGGACATGATACTGCTTCAACTGGGGGGATTGGATGCACTGGAGAAGGCATGTCTCTTGGATGAGGATGACAGGAACTATCGGGATAAACTGAAGGCAGAATTTGAAGACATCCTTAGCAAGGATGAAATCTACTGGAAGCAAAGAGCCAAGGAAAAATGGATTAAGAAGGGGGCAGGAACACTTCCTATTTCCAGAAGATTGCCTCAGGAAGAAGGCATGTGAACTTTATCAAATGTATCAAAGGAGGACACCAGCAACTCAACACACCACATGACATCAAGAGGCATGCTAGACAGTTCTACTCATGGTTTTTCTCTAAAAATAACCTAATCAGACCTTCCATTGCAGATGACCTTTTCCTGCGCTTGTCAATGGCGAAGAGTGATGCTCTTTCCCCAACCTTTGAGGAGGAGGTGAAGAAGGCAGTCTTCTCTCTTGTAGGGGACAAAGCCCCATGACTTGATGGCTTCCCCATGACCTGCTTCCAACACTACTGGGGCATCATCAAAGTAGATTTGCTATAAGCAATGTGGGAATTTCAAGAAGGGAGGGATCACCTAAGAGGCATCAACAAGACTCTACTTGTCCTCATCCCTAAGAAATAGGGTGCTAAGAGTCTGAGGGATTAATGTGACCTACAAGATAATCACAAAGTTGTTGGCCATAAGATTAGACAGTGTCATGGCTAGGATGGTTAGTAGTTATCAGGGAGCCTTCGTTAAAGGATAGATTATTCAAGAGAACGTTTTGATTGGCCATGAATAACTTCATGCTATCAAGACAAAGGAAGAAAGGGCTGGTTATCAAACTTGATTTTAAAAAAAGCCTATGACTAGATTAGTTGGCAATGCCTTATGGATGTCCTCGGCAAGATGAGTTTTGATGACAGGCGGATTGGGTGGATTTAGGCATGTATCCACTCGGCTAGATTTGCTATCCTCGTTAATGGGGAACCTTCACGCTTTTTCCATAGTGGTAGAGGGCTCAGACAAGGGGACCCGATGCCCCCTCTTTTGTTTGTTTTGTTGGAACAAATACTAATCAGGGGCTTCCAGGTGGCTCCATAGAACTAATTCATCTCCCACCTGCAATATGTTGGTGATACCATTCTGTTTGTGGCAGAAGGTGAGGAGTAATTGGACAACATCAGAATGATGCTGGAGCTGCTACAGGAGGTCAATGGTCTAAAGGTGAATCTCAACAAGAGCCAGGCCATTGGGGTGAATCAGGAGCAGGGAGCCATTGGGAGAACAATTGCTATTCTGGGTTGTTAGGTTGGCCATTCCCTATTATCTGCTTGGATCTTCCTTTGAACCCTAACGCCATACACTGCAGGGATTGGCAACCAGTGATGCAAAGGTTTGAGACCATGTTGGCAGAGTGGAAGAGGAAGCTGCTCTCTTATGGGGGCCGATTGGTGCTGTGTCAATCAGTGCTAGACAGCCTGCCTATCTCTTTCCTCTCCACTTTCCAGATCCCTATCTCAATAGCAAAGAAGTTGCAGACTATTCTGGCAAGGTTCTTCTGGCATGGTAGTGACATGAAAGGTTGAGGCTGGCATGACATTGTGTGGGTTGGGTTTAAAGAACATCAGGGATTTCAACCTGGCTTTACTGAGCAAATGGCTATGGAAGGGAGGCACAGAGGAAGAGGGGCTATGGAGCATGGTCATTAGGCAGAAATACTATTGCAGAGTAAGGCAAAATACTATTGCAAAGTAAGGCTTTGGGATCTTGTAGCTTTACCCCAGCATCACCTACTCATATCTGGAAGGGCATACTGCAAATCAGTGGCTTTGTCAGGGCAGTAGTCAGAGTCAGCCTAGGAGATGGGCGGAAATGCTATTTCTGAAAAGATAGATGGTGCTCCGACCATCCTCTAGAGGTTTTGTCCCTCAACTCTATGCAGTCTCAGTGGAACAACTGGCAATTGTGAGCCAGTTATTTGATAGGCAGATATCAGGGGGCTCTTAGAGCCCAACTTTCAAAAAAAAATTGAGGGAAGAGGAGATCGACCAGTTTGAGTCCATGCTCTCTATGTTACAGCAACATAAGCCGGATGTAATAAGGCTGCTGGATGGACATGGAGATGGGATAAGAAGGACCGCTTTTCAATCAGATCGACGTACCAGATGATCGCCGACAGTGGTTTGAGGCACCCTTTGGTGAGACAAATTTGGAAACCTAGAAGCCTATTGAAAGTAAATATTCTTATTTGGAAGATCTCTCATGGAAGGCTCCCAACTTGTGACAAGGTGGCTACCTATTTGGTGAATATTCAGACCCTACGTTGCCTATGTGGGGCTGAGGAAAAAAATATTGATCACATGTTCACCGGTTGCCACTTCTCCCAAGTGTGGTGACATATCCTAAAGAAGATCCGATGTCAGATGCAGGCAATACAGACGATCTAGCAACTGTTGAGAGAGTGGAATAGACCCTGGCCACTTAAGGAAGATAGGCAAATCTAGTGGTTTATCCTCCATGCCACTCTTTGGGCTATTTGGGGGGAGAGGAACAGAAGAATCTTCAGAAAGGAGGCAACAATGCCAGAGAGAGTTGGGAATGTTGTTAGGGAGAGGGTAAGAGAGTGAGCTGTTCTTCTTTGTAAAACAGACTCAACAACTCTTCCCTTTTGTTAATGCTGGGGGGCTAGGGGAAACACATCTGCTTGGTGTGCCCCCCTCTTTTTTATACAGGGTGCCAGAGGGGTGTTTTTATGAGCATACAGCTTATACTTGTAAATCCTGCCTTTTTCCACTTTAATTTTAATGTACACAGTGGTACAATCAACTTAAAAAAAAGGAACACTAACATTAAAAAGACTCACTAACACCTGCCTGGAGCTTCTAAGCACCCTTCAGGTTAGTTAAGATGGAAGGACTTATTATCCAAGTTTAGCAGAGAAGACAATAATTTCCCACAAGGCTTGTTGAAAGTCCTAAGATAGACTTGTCATTTCTTATTTCAAAAAAAATGTTGCTCCACACCAACCAAATAACACATATCTACATATTAGAAAAAGCCATGTTGACACTTCATCCTTAATATGCCCACATTGCTTCCTATAATTACCATAAAACCTATGTAGTTAGAGGCGAGAGGCACCCGAGGCGACCAAGGGGTTGCCTCAAGCCTCAAACGCCTAGGCGATGGCCTAGGTCATTTGAGGTGACATTTTATTAAAACTATAAATAGATCAGATATGTACATATTTCATTAAATATGTCAACAACACATATAAAACCTATAAGAATACTTAATTTATACATGCACATGTGTTATAGGAATGGGGTGGGTCATAGGAATGGGCTGGATGGCGCAAGTGGGCTCCGCCCAAAGGCGTCCATGGCCCTGCCTAACCGTCGAGGAAAGGCGAACTATTGTCGCCTCGCCTCATCGCCTAGCGAACGCCTCAAGCGCCTTTGATAACATAGCACAAAACTCATCCCTAATTTAGTAGTAATTAACATTCCTGTTGGCCTCCTAAAAGTACAAGCACTTCGTATGAAATGCAGCCGTAGATGAGGTGGTCAATGTTCATTTTCTTAGTTCATGGCACATAGAACTCCAAGTCACGGCAAACTTTTATGTGCTCCCACCCTGGACAGAAGTGGCTGAAACAGCCACTACAAAGGCCTGAATTTTCATAGGTAAAAGTTTACGCCAATCTACTCTAGCAGGTTCAGGGTCTTCAGACCTTGAGACCCTGTTCATAATGAGTTGGCAATGCAGTGAGAACCTTCCAGAATTTCTGATGAGGATCGGGCAAGTGGGTTTAACGTGTATGTGTGATTGCAGTCATGATAGCAAAACCGACCGGTACGTAACAAACCGACTGGTACGTACCAAACAGGCCGGTTTTGGACCGGTACTGGAGGTGACCGGCCCAGTTCAGCTGGTTCTGGTACTGGACTGGCCTTTAAAGAAAAAGGAAGATGAGTTTTATCCCAAGAAAAAAGGATTAATTTATAAATTCAACCAATAATCTTAATGTTTATAAAGACTCAATTCATTAGAGAGACTAAAATCTAATGAGATTGAGTGAGATTGGAGTTTAACATCTCCTATTAGAGTTTAAATATACTTGAGATTAGGGTTTAACTTTTTAAGAACTTAATGTGCAGGTAGTTCCGTATTTGAGGGGAACCGGTTTTGCAAACCTTGATTGAAGTGGCAACAACATATAACTGAGACATCCAGTGGTCTGGCTGATCACACAATGTCCTGTATTTGATCATGCTGTGTCATTACCATTGGTTTGCACGAGCATCGTAGGGGAGAAACTTTGCCATTCTTTAATTTAATTTAACTTGATTTTGGAATTTCAGACATCCTATTTCTCTGATGTTACATCACAATATTGCAAGGTCTCACCCACCAGTTTTCCATCGTCTTGATTTGGCTAATGCACAACAGGAGTATAGAACCAGCCATAGGAGGACCAACACATCAATAAAAAAAGTGTGAAAAAAAAACGCGTCCTCTGTCTCTCCCTATCACTTGGTTTATTCTCTTGCACTTGGTCATCTCGTGTTTCCCAGCAGTGGGTTGCATAGCTTCACATTTGAGAGCTAATCAAATGAGGCCAGATAAACATAAAAAGCAGGTATAAATTATAAAAGAATCTAAGATGCACATATATAAGGACTACATTGCATAATTAAGTATTTAACATACTATGTCTCTCCAGATCTCTCTTATATTATTTTCATTGTCTCTTATCCCGAGTTTTCTCCAATAGTTGGCATAACTTCAGATTTTGAGTGCCGCAGGTGACCAGGTAAACATGAAATGCATATTCAGATAAGCTAGGATGTGCATACGTAAGGATGAACTTCATAGCTAAGCAACTTCCTAATAAAAATAAGGGTTTTTTAGTATTTACCCCCCCATAATCTTTCGAAATTAGGAAATAGTCCCCCCTAATCCATCTATTTAGCTAAAAGCCCTCCAAATCTTCTCACTTACATGAAAAAGGCCCTGCCATCGGTCTCCGTAAGGGGACATCTACAGTGCTTAACCTAACTATGGTTAAGGTTAAACTGGTGTGATAAAATGACCAAAAACCCCTTGAATAGCTCCCCACCCAGAGAGAGAGAGGGGGGGGTGGGGAAGGGTGTTCGTGCCATAGGGGGTCGCCTCCTCAGATGCCAGCACCTGCGCAGAGAGAGAGAGAGAGAGGGGGGAATAGAGAGTGAGAGCGCAAGACAGAGAAGAGGACAGACGGAGAGAGTGCACAAGAGATGGGGGAGGGCATTTGCGTTGGCCTACTCTTCTGGCGCTGGCACTTGCACAGAGATAGAGAGAGAGTGTGAGAGAGCGGGGGGAGGGGCGTTCGCACCGGACGGGGTCTCCCCCTCCAATGCCAACACCTGGAGAGAGAGAGAGAGAGAGGTGGGACGGTATTTTTGGAAACAAAAATTTAGGGGTATCTCATAGGAAGGAATATTCTCCAAAATGGATGGCATATTCCATTTTTCTGACCTTTGTTAACTCAATGGACTTTTTCTAAGGGTTTGAAGAATTGGAGGGCTTTTAGCTAAATAGATGGAAGAGGCGGCTTTTTTCTAATTTCAAAAGATCATGGGGGGTAAATACTTAAAAAAACCCTAAAAATAAAAAGTGCAGCATGCAGTTAATTAACTGAAGACAATGGCCCTTAGAGCGTAACATGTCAAACCTGTATAGATCCGATCAAGAACACGAGGAACAGTACAGAAGAAAGTTGGTTTTAGCTCCCCAATATCTTCTATCAGCAATTTAACATCCTGAATGTTGGAAACATAATTAAATGGTCAGAGAAAAATTGTAAGAATTCACTGCAAAAGCATATGTTCAGACTTTTAAGCTTTCACTTTTAATAGTCCATTTCGACCTTTTGATCTTAGAAAGACCAAAAGGAACAATACAAATATACAGTTTGTAAGAAAATACTTTCGGGAAAATTATATCCCATCTACCAAGATGTGCTAAATTTATTGCAGAAAACAAATAGCAATCTCCATCCAAAATTAACAATACATGGAATGTACGATCTCATTCAGACACAATGTGCACTTGTTTCGACCCAACAAAAAAAAGAACTAATTATGTGCTTGGCTTGTTTTTTTTTCAAAGTGGGTTGTACCACTATTGTATTAAATGAAAATGGAATATACAAGTATAGACCAAAAAATCCCAAAAAACTCCATATACAAAAGGACACACCAAGCCAGGGTGTGGCACTCTAACCCCCCAACAAAACAAAAAGAGAGGAGTTATGGGAATTAACATTACAAAGAAGCTCAGCCCATTTCCTCACTCTAATGCAAACAAAAGAAAATATAGCGTCCTCCGCTCTAGCCTCCCTCCTAAAAAAATGTTCATATAAACAAAAATGAAATTCAGCAAAAAGATGTAAATTTCCAAAATTACATTGTTTTCCATAATTGAAATATGATTCCTACTTAGGAAAAAAAATGTGATTGTGAATGGAATGTATAACCTAAGAAAGTGTAATAATTGAATTCAAACATAGATTTTTGGATTGAACAACTTAGTAAGATTTTATTTGGATCCTAGAACAACACATGGTTCTGAGAACTTGTTTAGATGAATCCCCAGAAAACAGCCTGCAACAACTTGAATTGCCAAGCTCAATCAATGTGAGACATGTACAATAAAAATATTTTTTAAAAAAAGGACATTACCCTGTGATGTATGTCACATCTAAAATATTTTGTTGCATTCTCCTTTTTGGATGTGTCGAGCATTAGACACAAATTCAACTGGGTGTATATTGGGAAACCTCATTCTATAAAAAAAATTAGTCAAATAAGGTGCAGATATCTTACCCCACGCCAGAATCCAATTGAAGCACCATGAGAAATAAACAACTCCTCAATCACCCGGTCAAAGACATGCGCTAAAGGGAGATATGACAAGTAAACGTCATCTTCATGCATCTGAAACAAGAGGGAATAACACATTAGCACTAACACATACGAGGCGCCTTATTCGGTGAAACATAGAACTCTTCATCTGCATACAATATTTGGAATTTGAGGGAGCATCAGGGCACCAAACAATTTATGAAATTGAAAAAGAGAAATCAACAAAATCAGTAGCTTCACCTGTTCGTTTACAGATTCAAGAAGCCGTTTCACTCCAGCAATGAGTGTAATAATGCTCTCATTAGATATCATGACCCCCTTAGGGTCCCCAGTTGTTCCGCTTGTGTACATAATGGTACAGATATCAGTCTTATTTGTTTCTGGAAGATCATAGTGTTGATTATTCCCCTGTATAGCAGAAAGTGAAAATGGTCATAAAGGGGAAGTGTACATCATGTGCACCAAGAAAATCACCAAGTCTCCACTTAATGAACAGAAAAGAATTCTGGATGAAAACAACAATAACGTGCTTTGTCCTTCACAATTCATATGATGAACATAGTCTTAGACCACATATTAAGACCGCAGACTTCTCATTATGAGCAGTAGAACTGATGAAGGCATCTAGGGCTCACAATGGGGTCAATTACCAATTTACCATTCAGTTGCATTTAATTATACAGAAACGAGGTAACCATAGCCTCTAATCAAAGTTCTTAACAGGCTGAATACTCAAATAATTTATCATCTTAGACATCCAACATAGTAAACGCATAAGAGGAAAAAGTTACAAAATTCTGATATCCTCTACTGTCTTTTAGAGTCATATATTATTTTAGTAACAAAACATTATTGAATGATTTCTATTAAAAAAAGGAGCCTAGTACAGCATACAACAAGCTCCAGGTTTGGCTGGAAGCCTAGCCTATTGAAATTGCAGGTAAGTTCAATGGATTTGCCATTAAATTTATACAGAAACAAGATAACAATTGCTCCTCTTTTAATATTTGCAAATTCAGGAGAACTCCGAGATAACTCTCTCTCCAACCTTTTCTAGAGAGAGAAGCTCTAGGGTGAGGGGGTGTGGGGGTTCCGGTAGATGTTCCGCCTCTACTCGCCGGGGTTCGCCCCAAGAAGGGGCAGTCGTCGGGAGGGAGGTCGAGCTGCCGGCAGCCCTCCCACCTGCTTCAACTATGGCCGCTGAGGCCACATAAAGCGTGTATGTCCTCAATTGGGTGGGCGGTTCGCAGGGACCTCCGGCGGGCAGGGGAGGTTCTGTCCCTATCAGGACGCTCTCAGGGCCAGTCCACCGGCATTGGGGCAGGCTAGTAGGAGGTGGTGTGACGCAAGAGAGATCCCATAAAAGGTTTTACAGGGTAGACGGGAGTGGCTGTGGCGTTGTCTATGTGTGTCCTTGCTCGAAGGGCAGGCGGTGGCAAAGGAGATCCAGAGGCGACTGGTGGAGGCATCCGATGGCGGATGGGAGGTCCGAAGGATAACATCCTCCACTTTCTTGGCGGTGGGGAAGGAGGAGGAAGTCGTAGACAGGATGATGGTCGTGGGGTGCCTCACGGTCGGTAAATCTCTCGTCTTGCTCTTGCGGTGGTCGGAGACCAGAGAGACTTTCCCAAACCCACTGGCGAGAAGATGCCGGATCATCTTTGAGGGGGTCGCGCTCCACCTTTGCGACGATGGAGCGATGGCTTTTATGGCTCGAGAGTTTGGCCAGGTGGAGGCCGGCAGCTTGGGATTCCTTCCCATGAGCTCCCGCACGACGGTGGCTGCCGTGGTTCAGGTGGCAAGTCCGACAGACATCCCGGCGGTCATCTTGGTGGGCTTTGGTGGTGTCCCGGTGGTGATGAAGACTTGGTTGTTGGAGAAGGAGGTGGCGGCACTGGCGCCACTACTAGGGCAACAGGCCCATCGTCGTGAGGAAGATGACATACGGCCCGGTAGGTTTGGGCGGCTGATTCAAATTCAAATCGGTCGCCTAGTACCTTGCAACCATGTTTGGACCTAGGCTTGCAACCAGGTTTGGACCGGGTCGGATCAGGTTCTTCACAGCTGTTGGTGACAAATC
Organism: Amorphophallus konjac; assembly: GCA_022559845.1. NCBI lineage: Eukaryota > Viridiplantae > Streptophyta > Magnoliopsida > Alismatales > Araceae > Amorphophallus > Amorphophallus konjac. Next base: position 99,187 of record JAHNEJ010003378.1, read on the forward strand.
TTCGGTTGGAGTACATTAACGGGACGAGCGGGGAAACCCACAACTTACTCAAGAATCTACATCGTAGCGGGTCACCGAGACCCACCATGAGTCGTCTCCCCTGCCCGACAGCGCCAGAGGACCTTCTCCTGCCAAGGAGGAAGGAGCCGATGGTGGCTGCCGGTCCTCTCGTCATCGGTGTCCCCTCGTCGTAGATTGGTCTACCTCCGACGGGAAGCTCTCCTGTGTGGCACAACAAGGGGGGGCAGGGACGGCACCCGGCTTCGATCAGCGGGATGGGGAAAGCAATAGTGGTCGACGCTTCGCCGGAGGAGGAGATTAAGGGGGTGGATTTCGTCAGGCCCCTCTATATCCGATACCAGCTATGCCCGTTGAAGATCCTTTGCAAGTTCTACCTCGCAGACTCTCTGTGACCCGCCGGTCGTCTGCGAATGCTACGGGGCCATCGTCAATCGTGTCGACAGAAGTCGATGGAGCCCGTGTGGTGGGGCAACCAGAGCAAGCTTGCAGAGATGCTCATGTGGACCTTGCTCATAGGGCGGAGGTGCAGTCCATTGAAGACAGGGTCCCTTCTAATGAAGAACCGGCCTTGCCAGGGGAGCCGGTAACCCTAATCACAGATGGTGGGAAGCAAAAGAGGAGGTACCAAATGACAAAGGTGGAGGCGCGGGAGATGACGGCGATTGCTCAAAATTTTATAGAGGAGCAGGTGAGAGGGATGGCCGATCAAGTTGGCATCTCCTTTGAAGCGGAGGGGGAGAAAGATGTGAGAGCGACATATACTAACATTTGTAAAAGGTGGTGTGCGGCTATCATGCAGGAGGAAAGGGAGTAGCAGAGAGAGGTGAGAGGTGAGAGATGAGAATGGGGAAGGGGTAGTGGGGGAAATATGAGGATAGTCTCATGGAATGTGAGAGGGTTAGGGGGGGCGGAGAAGAAGAGGGCGGTCAAAGAGTTGGTGAGGAGATGTAAGATTGATAGTCTATGCATTCAAAAAACCAAATGTGAGGGGGAGGGGGAACGGCTTTTTAGGGATCTAGGGGGTTTAAGACTCACCAAAGGTGTTGCTTCTCCAGCGGAGGGGAGGTTAGGGGGCATCATGATCCTTTAGAACCCTTTTAAGGTGGAAGAGGTGTTGGGGGATAGGCACATTAGCAGGTCAGTTATTTCTCTTCATTTCACTTCGGTAAAGGATGATTTTTCTTGGGACTTCACCGAGGTGTAGAGGCCACAGAGGAGAGATGAGAAGCGTCTTTTATGGGAAGAGTTGATCAATCAACAACCTTTCTTCGGGTAGACTGTGGTGTGTCAGAGGGAATTTCAATGCGGTGGTAGTCCTATGGGAGAGGACGGGAGATACTGCTCGCACTGGGGATATGGATGACTTTTCTGCCTTCATTGAGGAGGTGGCTCCATAGATGGCAGTTTCGGTTTCGATGTCGATTTCGGCTCAAAACTAAATAAATTATTATTTTTTTGCCAACTGCAGAGTTTCGATTTCGGTCGGGTAGTTTCGGCCAGTTTCGGCCAAAACTACCATCCATGGGTGGCTCTGGTAAATATTGGCATGACACATGACTATTTTACCTGGTCCAACATAAGAGTGAATGCTTCTTGCTCGAGATTGGATAGGTTCCTGATTTCTGTGGATTGGAAGGATCAATATCCTCATGTATAGGTTCTTCCTTTGGCTAGATCTGTGTCAGATCACAAGTCAATCCTCTTTAAGACCAGTCGCATGCAGAACAACAGGTTCTCTTATAGGATGGAGAAGTTTTGGCTCAGGGAGGTAGACTTCATAAATACTGTCCGGGAAGCTTGGTCAGCTCAGGATACCGATAGCTCTGCTATGGCTACTCTTGTTTCAATATTGAGGCACACTGCCCAGGTCCTCAAGACCTGGGGGGCAGGCAAAACCCTCCCTGAGAGGGTAGCTAAGGATAGAATTTTGTAAGAAATAGAGGGGTGGATAGTTTAGAGGAGGCAAGTCTTATGGAGGCAGAGGACAGGAGGCTGAGAGACACCTTGAGATCCAGATCGATGAGATCCTCTCCAGGGAGGAGATCTACTGGAGGTAGAGATCGAGGGACAAATGGCTTAAAGAGGGAGACAGGAATATAGCTTACTTTCAGAGTATAACTTCTGGGAGGCGGAGAGTGGACACCATTACTTGCATTCAAGTGGACGAAAGTTCCATTTCTTCGGATGAGTAGATTAGGGGCATGGCGAGGGACTTCTATTCCAGGTTGTTCTCTGAGGAGGACCATTTCAGACCGAGGATTATAGATCTCCTTTTGCGGCTTTCCCAGGAGGAGAGGGATGACCTCTCGCAGAGTAACTCTGAGGAGGAGGTCCGATAGGCAGTATGGTTTCCCTTTAGTCTTTTTTCAATAGTGTTGGGATGTTATCAAATCTGATCTTCTAGCAGTGGTTAAGGATTTTCACGAGGAGAGAGCTCACTTGAGTGAAGTTAACAAAACCCTCATTGTTCTCATCCCCAAGAAACAAGGGGCCCAGGACTTCTGTGACTTCAAGCCTATCAATTTGTTGAATGGTACTTACAAGATCATCACCAAGTTGCTGACAGGGAGGCTGGACAGAGTTATGGATAGGATGGTCAGCCGCTTCTATGGAGCTTTTATGAGGAAACGTCATATACATGATAATTTTTTGGTGGCTCATGAGTCCCTTTATGCTATGAGGTCGTAGAGAAAGACAGGGGGGGTCTTGAAGCTGGACTTCAAAAAGACGTATGATAGGGTCAACTGGTCTTGTCTAATTGATGTGATGGAGAAAATGGGTTTTGGGGATTCTTGGATTGGTTGGATCAAGTCTTGCATCTCTTTTGCTTCTTTTGCGGTTCTTATCAATGGGAAGCCTACTTCGTTCTTCTACAGTGGTAGGGAGCTCAGGCAGGGAGACCTTATGTCTCCTCTACTTTTTGTGTTGATGGCAAATATTCTTACAATAGTATGGCAGAGAGTTGAGGCTGCAGGTCTTATCATGGGTTTTCAGGTGGGGAGAGGCGAGCTTTCGGTCACCCACTTGCAGTATGCTAACGATGCCATCCTTTTCTTGGAAGAGGATGAGAGGCAGATGTATGTGGTGAGGATTTTGTTGGAGCTGTTAGAGGTGACTACTGACTTGACAGTTAACTTTAACAAGACTCTAGTGGTGGGGGTTAACATGGAGACTAGGCCACTTCACAGGGCTGCCTGGATTTTGGGCTGCTAGATAGGGACTTTCCCTATCTCTTACTTGGGTCTTCCTCTCACTCCAGGGACTCTTCAACGTGCGGATTGGCTCCCTATTATCCAGAGGTATGAGGCTAGACTGGCTGGCTAGAAGGCAAGGCTACTTTCTTATGGAGGTATATTAATCCTTCTGGACAACTTACCTATCTATTTATCTCTCTATGTTCCGCATTCCGAAGACTATGTTGAAGAAAATTGAAGCTATTTAGGGCAAGTTCTTTTGGCATGGGAGTGGGGGGAGGTGTACGGGTTGGCACGACATTAGGTGGCAGAGGGTGGTTGCTCCTAAGGATCAAGGGGGTATTGGGATCAAAGTGTGAGTGATTTCAATTTGGCTCTCTTGAGTAAGTGGATTTGGAGACTGGGTGCAGGGGATGATGGGCTTTGGGCACAACTTATCAAGCAGAGGTACTACAGTAGGAGGAGAGTTTAGGACCTAGATTTCCCTAGTCTAGCCCAGATGTCTCCTATTCGGCACGACATCTTCTCTTGTAGAGACTTCATTGCTTTCAGGATCTAGGTCCGTCTAGGGAAGGGCAATCAATGCATTTTCTGGAAAGACAGATGGTGTGACGACTTCACGTTGGATGAGTCTTTTTCTAATCTGTTCGCCATCTCGGTCGACCCTCTAGGGCCGATTGTCCGGGCTTTTGATCCCCACCATTCTGGGGGCACCTGGGCGCTGACTTTCAAGAGGACCCTTACGAGTGCTGAGCTGGAGCAGTTCTAGGACCTCCTTCTCTTCCACCTCGACTTCGCCCCGTGCCCTCTCCAGGAGGATGTGTGGACTTGGAGGTGGAGTAGGGAGGGGAGCTTCTCTGTTCGGTCTGCCTACTCCATCATCTTTGACAGGAGGGTGCGGCACGGAGTTGCTCCTCACATTTGGAGACCAAGGAGCCCGTTGAAAATAAAGCTTCTGATATGGAGGATTTCCCATGGAAGACTTCTCGCCAGAGATTGGCTTCAATGCTTCCTACCGGGCATTTAGTTGACCTGTTGTTTGTGTGGCCTAGAGGACGAGTCTTTGGACCATTTGTTTATAGGATGTCCTTACAACCAGGTAGTGTGGGAGGGTGCGTTTTCGAGAGCCCGGTGTCTACTTGACTGCCACACTGATGTACAGCTCTTCATCTGGACCTAGGATAGGAGTTGGCCCCTCAAAGGTGATCGTGTGATTTGGTGGCTTATCTACATGTGACTCTATGATCCCTTTGGGGTGAAAGGAACAACAAGATCTTCAGAAGGGAGGCTAGAGGAGAGGACTTTCTTATTTCTTTCATTTGTAATAGAGTGAGGGAGTGGGTGGAGGTGCTTTGTAATGTGAATGCCATCAACTCATCTATTTTTGCTTTGTTGGGGGGATAGACCACCCCACACCATCTTGGTGTGATTTTTTATATAGGGTCTCTTTTTGGGAGAGTTTTTGGTACACTTGTATACCTTTCTTTTCTTTTAATACATACAGTAGTACTACCCACTTTCAAAAAAAAAATATTTGCAAATTCCTCCGCTTGTTCAGTTTAAGACAGTGTGGAACCATCCCCTGCCAAAAAGAACAACATAATGATTGCTACTAAACAAAGTTCTTAGTATGCTGCATATTCACTTTAGATATCCACTGTAGTAAATGTTTGGGATGAAAAGGTTACCAAGTAGTGATACCATTACTATGCATCTTTTAAAGCCAAAACTATTGTTTGAACACCAGATGACATTGAATGGCTTTTTATCAGAAAAGGAGGCTGATACAGCATAAAACAAAGCTTCAGGTTCAGTTGAAATCTAAAATGTTTTTTGGCCTCCCTTTGCAGACAAAACTACCCCTGGCCCCCAGGTGCCCACATTTGTGCCACGCCAGGGGCCTGGCTGTGGCCAACTTCATGAACCATCCACGAGTTAGGCTACCACTTTCAACAATCCAATGTGCATCTTGACGGCACATTTGCAGGCCAATGCACCTACACTTTGTCTTGGCCCCCTTTTGGCACATCAGCCAAGGGGATTGAAAATCACCCCCATTGCAGAAGATGGTTCTTCAGGATAGAGGTGTACCCATCTCCTAAGCAGGTCAGAGGGGTGTCCATCGTATTCTCGAAACAGCATGGATCAGTCACACCTAGGACAGCGGAGTAAAACTCAAATCCCTCAAGTCTTATGACCCACCAACTAGGGGCATATGAACATCCATCTGAGAAGCCACATGGCATTTGTGTGTGTTGGGGGGGGGGGTGATGTTGTTGGTTAAACTCAGGCCGCAAAGACTCTCCATGGTTTGCTCAGTATAGACTAACTCCACGGATTGAATTTGGTGAATGGAGGCTACAACACTCTCCACAGTTTCCTTTATGGAGGGCCATTTCAGTGCTCATCCTGTGGTTGCAAGCAGTCAAACACTAACTACACTGGTTTCTGCAGTCTCAGAGAGCATCAGCATTATTGGTTTATGCATGGGTGGCATTTCCACACTCTGCCTGGTGAACGGAGGACTCAGAGAGCACATGCACTATTGCTTTGTGCGTGACCCATGGGAGTCTTAAATGTCATCTTCACACTTTATCGTGTTTGCATAAACCATGCATGGGAGTTTTAGATGACATTTCTTTCACAATTTCCTTTATATCAGAGTACACTGTGGTCCTGCATTATTGCTTTACACTAAGATTTGTGCACAGAGGTCTCAGGGGGCAAACACTCATATTGCTTTGTGCAAGTCATCTAGACTGTGACTCCATGCTCTACCTTCCTTTTTTTTCCAAGTAATAGTGGTTGGTACTGCCAATTTTACATCAAATAAATAGAGGCAGTGCAACAGGGTGAGAGACGTGAAATTTGTCTCCCACAATAACAACTAGATACTTAAAGTATAATGGAAAAGAGAAAAAACAGACTGCAAAATGAAAGACTAAACTCAAGGCAGGTTCTCTAAAGCACTTTCCTGTCTCTCTGCATGAATACGATGAATAAATGTGTACTCCAAGCATATGTAAACTTAAGAGCCCTAGTGAAGATACCCTCTATGCAGAGTCTACTTCTCAGAAAATGCTGTCATTCTGCTCCCTCCAAATGCTTGAGCAGACCACATGTGGGATGATCATGAGGCCTTGACTTACAGACTACAAAATGAAAGACTAAAATCAAGGCAGGTTCTCTAAAGCACTTTCCGGTCTATCTACATGAATACGAAGAATAAATGTACTCCAAGCATAGGTAAAATTAAGAGCCCTAGTGAAAATACTCTCTATGCAGAGTCTACTTCCTCAGAAAATGCTGTCATTCTGCTCCCTCCAAATGCTTGAGCAGACCACATGTGGGATGATCATGAGGACTTGACTTCTCAGGCATTTGTCCAGGAAAATCTTCAGACTTACATGATTTGCTTTCTGTTCGTGTAGAAACCATGCCCTTCATAGTTCCTTCATATCCAAGTAAACAGTGGCACTTACTCTTTATGTTCAAGACAAATTTGCTTAGGCCTTATGTGATATCCCGTATTTTTGCTTTAACCATTTTGGTGCAAATTTAAAATTTATTAAAGGAATTCTATGAACTTGAGGTTCTTTTATTAATTATCAAACTTCTTGGGGTAAAAAGAAATGATACTAATCAACCCCCTAACCAAGATTAATTAGGTTTAATCTTTAATTATGGTGAAGGTTAAAGGAAACTTTAGTTAGTGAAGATTTAAATGTGATGACATGTCACATTGTGATTGGTGGATGATGACTTGGCTGCGATGTCATCAATCATAGGATAGTTTGCTCCTTGATGGAGCCCACATGGTGAAGTGGCAACATGTCGTTGGTTAAGCCCACATGACAGCCTATGAGTTGCCATGTCATTAGTGAGAAAAGGACAAAAGAAGGTCTTGGCCAATTAGAATTGGTGTAGAGTAAGAGATGAGCATTGGTGGGCTGTCACTGCCCAAGTGGGGCCCACTTGCTTCACCTTCTCAAGTCAAAAACCGCCACTTTCACTTCCCCCATGGATAGAGACCTCCTCCACCTCCTTAAACTACTATAAAAGGAGTAAACAACCCCCCCTGCTGGTCTAGGATAGACAGCACATTGGAGATGAGGAAAAGGGAGAGAAAAGGTGGAAATAGAGGAGGAAACCTATGCAGCTTGTGGAGCAATCTCTACACCAACAACTACCGAATCTAGAGAGCTCGAAGGAAGACCTACTTCAGCAACGTGTGGACTGCAACATGGAGGGGGGAAACATCAGTCTATGCTTCCTTTGAGGTAGAGTAGGTAAGGTTGCTTATGAGTTACGAGTTGATAGATAAGTTCTTGCTGTGTTCTTCCTTCTGTTTTGAGTTTTGGGTTAAAGAAAAGTTCTTCTAGATTAGGTGAGGTGCTGTCAACATGTTTTCTCAGGTTTCTAAATTAGATTTCATAAATATTAAGGCAAATAATAGAAAAATGAAGAAGAATTCCATCAGTAAAAGCTTAGAGTAATTGCTTTCCTCATAGTTTATCCACTATTCATATATTCCTTCCATTCATGAGTAGGTGTATCAGAAGATCTATTGCTGTTTTACAGCATATGCGAATGTTTTTAGCAGTACATCATCTAAACATCATGCTTTTCTGAAAAGGAATAGTTTTAACCTAGTCAATAGCTGTTTAGATTATGAGAATTGGCAGTGTCTCCAACCTAAATAAGATATTCTTTTAGTATTGTAGGCATGGCGTCTTGACTAGCAAACATCCCCAATCAGGGGGAATGACATCCATTCTTTATCATAGACTATGGAACCTATTTATACTTTCGTTTAACATAAAAGCAACATCTAAATAAGATTATCTTGCTTGTGAGATGTAGTTTTATATCTGAACTGGTTTTAACTAGAATGTTTGACGATCTCCATGAGAATACAGTGCCACTATTGTGATTTTTAATGTATTAATATGTCATGACAATATGCAATTTTGGAGTATGATTCTAGTAGGGTTAGTGTTATAAATGTCTCTTTCATTGCATCTATAATGGATGGGGATTTACCAAGGATAGAGATCAGTGGATGTGAGTTTTTATGGAAAGAACCGATGTATTTCATTGTGCTGAATTCTAACCAATTGGTCTCATAGGCATCTTAGGAAAAGCTTATAATTCTTTGTAATCTGTTTAGTACAAGAGGTTTATAAGGTGGCATGCAATGTAAACAGTCATGCTTACTGCTGCTTGTGGCCTCGGGGTGTGATGAATAGTGATTATGAGTCATTGACTTATGAAATTTGTGATACCTTGGGCATTTTCCTTGCAGAAACATTTAAGAAGTTATTTCTTACATGACCTACTCAAACTTGTCAAATTTGTTGTAAACGATGAGATGTGTTGAACTTGAGGCCTTAAGGGATCATTTCTGTGGATCCTAAGTTCATAGTACTTACGATGCCACATGATGAAGGCCAAGAGATTGTTTTTTTTTTGTTTAATTTGTGAAGGTCGTAGTAGTAACCCAACATGGGTTAGCTAGCCAACCTAGATGTTTCTGTGTCATAATTGTAGAAGCATGCATTTATGAAAGGCCGAGCATGGCCTACGTGGAAAAAGGGCAAGAGTGGCCCACTGTTTGGATCCTGAGTGGGGATTGATGACCGTGGATCCCAAGTGGGGATCGATAACCGTGTGATGATACTAAGCCTCTTTTTAATTGTTTGGGTGGATAATGCCAGCCTCTTTTTAATTGTTTGGGTGGAGAATGCCTCACACTAGTTCCTTTTCCCCTTATGACAGTGGATCCCTTCAGGGTAGGGATTGGAAATGTTTGCTCAATTATGACCGTGGGGCTCAGGACAAGACCCCGGGCAACTCTTAGAACAGTGAGACCAGGGTCTAGTCTTGGGCTTACTGACCTTAGCACAATGACGAGAATCTTGCTTGCCTGCATACATAGTCGAGTCCTAGATGCCACAGTTCTGCAGACTGTGCGGCCCAACTAGTCTTACACTTGCTTACCTCTCAGAACGGCCAGCATCTTGTGAGGGTTGACAGGCTGAGGCCTAGTTGAGTCGGCCTGACAGCAACTCCACCGAGGCGATGATCATATGACTGTGACTAGTGTGTAGGTGACCCTGTTGCTTCTGGGAATTTTAGACTAGGCCGCTATGAAGTTAACAAAAGAAAAGCTAACCATAAATGACATTGGTGAGAAAAATCCCAGTTGGGATGGATTGGTAGTGGTTGGATGGAACCCAGAATCTCATAAAATGCCAGTGTAGGTTGACTGGGTTAGTAGCCCAATTCTACTTTTACTTTTTACCCTCATTTTGTCCGATGTCCTTCCATAAATGTAGGCATAAAGTTTTAGATTGATTTATGAGTTGTATGAAGAGGCTAAACGAAGCCTCTTATCTCAGTTGGGTTCTGCATTCTAAGTTTTCTTCCCTGTCGATCATATTTAATGTTTCAAGGGTTGGAGACATTAACTCAAAGTTTTATGCATTTTACCGCATGTTCCCTTGTTTAATTGATTCATCAGGGCAGGCGTGGGTTTAATTAATTCAGTACATTAGTTGCTTTATGTTTTGCATTTTAGTACTACACTTTGTTTCTGCCGACTGACTTGTCTCAGGACAATACCTCAGATCACCTCTGCTTGGGTTTTGTGACTCAGTGCTCCCTTCTCACTGTTTTGTCTTCTTTGGGTGGCAGGGTCACAGAACCGAAGATACAGGATTGAATGTTAGGATTAGTTGAGGAGTGACTTCCACCCTTAGCTCACAGGATAATCAGTATTAAGATACTCTTTTCTTGATTTGGGGATATCCAAAAGTTGTATTTGGCTATGTACTATTTTGATGCATGTGCCATGAACATTCCTTTACTATAGTATGCACATTCCTGGCTTATGCTCCCCTGTAGTCTGATATTGTTATATTTCTTACCTTGTGTCTCATTAATTGTCTTTACGCCGAACCTACGACCGTAATGACGAACCTAACCTCACTCATACAAGTAGGGGTCGGCTCGTCACACCGTATTTTGATAAACTTAGATCCATTATGGATAAAAGTTGAGCAGTCATTATAGAGCAAGAAGGCGATTGCGACAGGATATGCAAGCAAACAAGATGGCAACCTTCCCAATACCAAGGACTTCCTTCCTCTACTCTTTAAGACTTCATCAAACTTAGAAATGTGATAGGCTCATATTATTACTCTATGAAGAGAGCACCTCATGAAAATTGCTCAGTCTCCAAAAAAAATCCTACAGTTGAATTAAATATTAAGGTTAATTTAAGGTTACATGCAAAATATCAAAGTTACCATCTTTAGTTGTCAAATACCATATACACCATCTTTATTAACCAAAAGTTTCAAAAATGCCTCTAAATGATGAAAATACCCCCAGGGTTATGTGGGGAGGTTTGGGGTTGATATAAATTTTTAGCGCATTTTCATCATTTAGTGACATTTTTGAAATTTTCGGTTAACAACGATCGAGTGTATGGTATTTGACAACTAAGGTTGGTAATTTTAATATTTTGTATGTAAGGAGGTTATATATGGAATTAACCCGAAATATTAATGTGAAACACTGTAAAGAACAAGTATAGTTTTAGATTCAGACATTAATAGAGCAATGTGGAGAACCAACTAAAGAAAATAAAACTCAGAAGCTACCACCATAAACCAGCCACAGATCAGGTTGCCATAGGCAAGCATTTTGCTGCAGCTGTCATAACCATAGCTACCTCTAAATTACTGTTGCAGCAATTTCATTAACTATTACAGAACAAATTAAGTAGTTCCCTAACTCCCAATTCATTAGAACAGAGCCATTTTGTTGTATATATGGCAGTTTACATAATATAAATCAGTACTAGCACTAAAAGAGATAAAGACATGATAAACCAACAGTTATGATGACCAACTTTGCATCTTTTGAAGAAACAAATCATCTGATAGAAGTATCACATCCTAACAAATTAAATGGAATAAAGGATTACGAAAAAGTTAACCTACCATTACTAAAAATTCATCCCAAGAATATATTGTCAAACCAAACTTTTCCACCTCTTCCTTCTGTTCAGGTGTCACCTTGCCAAAGCTCACAAGTGCTGCAAGCACAAATATCAATGTCAGTAATGCATAAAAGAGATCCAAATGCATCTGTCACTACCTACATGCTCCCCAGCCATCTTCCCACAGGGGGTCTTTCTTATTCTTCTACCGTGTGGCTCGTGTGCATTGGTGCCCTTCCATGACGGAGGACACTTAGTGTCAGTCTAGGACCTGATGACTTCCATCCAGATTGCTTCCTAAACACATGTACCTAGTACACTAAAAAGAGGAGTTTTTATGAAATTGTATATGTGGGGATGTTCCGTCCAGCACGCATCTACATATCACCTGATTGCTCGTGCCTACATGCATGTATGTAGCGTTTGAAAATAAGAGGACTCACTTTTTAAGAATTTTGTCGAGTTTGGAAATGTCTTCAAGATCTGCAAGACCAAACTAATCACTAAAAAGACAGACAAAAAGAGGAAAGAAATTGCTAACTTGTGCTAGCATAATAAACCTAACCTCAATTCCTGCAAAAAAAATGCTTCACTAAGGACAAGCTTTTTCAGCTATATAAAATGAAGTGGTTAGTCAAAACAAATGAAAGAACGATGAATTCCCTTACCATTCTGATAAGCTAAGGTTTTGACCAGGGGTGTTCACTATTTGGTTCAAAACTTCAAACTGAAAAAAATTCAAACCCAACATGTTATCCAATTCAGTTTGAAATCTAAAAGCATTTGGTTTGTGTTTGTTAAGAAAGAATCACTCCTTGGATAGAGATGATCACCCTTTGTATACTTGTATAACCTTTCTTCCTTTTCCGGATTTCTATCTTTTGTATCCCACTAGGAATACGACTTCAGCTACTGGCCTTGCCCTCTTTTGGGACTCTTGTACTTTATATATATTGAGTAGAATACCAGAGGGGAGGCTCAAGCCCTCCAATTCTTCCCCTTCTCTCTGTTTCATAACATGGTATCAGAGCAATACGATACCTTTTGATCTCCTTTGGCCGTGCTCTATCCATGCTCGCAGCTGCTCGCATTTGCCGTCGCTCACTCATTCGGTCGTCCTCTCAGCTTGTTGGTCACATCCTTCGCCTGCAATGGCTGTGAACATTGTGCCCGCTGCTTCCGCCTGCCATGCTCACCACCCTTGGGATCATCACCTCTGCAGTCGCCGTCGTCATTTGCCTCGCCAACATCCAGCATTTGCCGCGCCGTCAGCTGCTCGCTGCGCCGTCGGCCATCTGCCCTCTCTGGCTGCCTCCTCCAGCCGCCCACCGCACCACCTGTCACCATCCTGCTCAGGCAGCTAGGGCATCCACCCACGTGGGTTGCCCCCTGGGTCAAGAAGAAGTCCAGCCCCCCACTTTCTCGTCAACGTACCTCCTCTGAGGCTTCTTCTAGAGATACCACTGGCTCTGTGACTTGGCTCTTTTGCCACTATTGTTGTCTTCACAGCCATCTTTGGGATGCTGGCCCCAAGCTTCTTCGCTAGCAAACACATTCAGCTTGCCCCATTGCTGCCATTGCCGATGTTGAGTCTTCGCCTTCCAACATCCTGGCCACATCAATCGTCAATGCTGATGTGGCACAAATGGCTTCCCAGCAGACTCAGCTTACTTCTCAGCTTTAAGATCTCCTTAAATCTGCTAGTGTCTTCTCTGAAGCCTCTAATATGACTGTCACCAGTAGTATTGTCTTCGCTTGGATCTTAGATTCTGGGACTTCTCACCATACGACTTCAGATAGTTCATTACTTGTCAATTGCACTCTTGTTCCTACTAACTTGTAGTTTCACATTGTTGTCCACTTCGCATCTCTCAGTGTGATATCATTACTGACAGTGTGACCCTTCTGGTTGTCTAACTCTTTCTCTTGTGCTTCATGTTCCTAACCTTTCTATAAATTTAATTCCCATCAGTCACCTTACTGAACTACACCATCTCATTCACTTCTTGTTCTGTGCATGATTTGCTTACAAGCTAGAGGATTGGAAATGGTTAGAGTGGGCAGCCTGTACCATATGGAGTCCCTACACCTTCCACCATCACCTTCTCTCGCGGTCGTGGCTTTGCTTTCTCTGTTCCCGATTTACAACATCGTCGTTTTGGTCACTTTTCTGAAGCTTGTCTCAAGTTTTTATTCCAGTCTAGTGTCTTAAGGTCTCAACAGTCTAGCATTCAACTGTCAAATTGTGAAATTTGTATGCTTGCTAAGCACTCTGCCCTGCCTTTTTCTCTTCGCGACCATGTATCTTCCAAACCCTTTGATTTAGTGCATTATGATATTTGGGGTCCTCCATTGCCTTCCATGACAAGTTTTCTTTATTATGTCAGCTTCATTGATGATTGTATTTACTTCACTTGGGTTTTCCTTGTGCATTGGAGATCCGACCTTCCCTCTATTTATCGTCAGTTCTCTGAGATAATTTACACCTAGTTTCACTGTTGTATCAAAGTACTTCGTGATTTCATATGGTTGGTGCTCATGAGTACCTATTCATAGACTTTCGGGACATCTTGTCTTCGCATGAGACCCTTCCTCAACAATCTTGCCCTTACACTCCTCAATAGAATGGAGTTGTTGAGCACATGCATCTTGATGTCCTTGACATTGCTTGACGCTTCTCCTTTCTACCTCTGTTCCTCGTGCTTTTTGGGCTGAAGCCATTCTCATCTATGCTTACCTTATTAATAAATATTACACTATCCTCTGTTCTTTTTGGGTATTCTTCCAACAAACGTCTTTATGCATTTCCTCCCAACTATCATGATCTTCGCACCTTTGGTTGTACATACTTTGTTCTCCTTCTACCCCCTAAACGCACCAAACTCTCTCCTTAAGTAACTGTGTTTTTCTCGAGTATAGTTTGAAGCATCGTAGGTATTGTTCCTACAATTTAATAGCTCGTCATTTTCGCATTGCTCGTCAAGTCACATTCTTTAGAAATGTTCCCTTCTTTGCATCTTTGTCTCAGAATCTTTCCTTTCTCTATGATCCTCATCCTTCGTCTCCTTTGTCTATCATTCTGGGTTTTCCTCTTGCTCCCCCACTCCTTAAGCCTCCTTTACTTCCTCGATCCCCCATTGTTCATGTCTACCATCGTCGTTCTCATGATTCTAGAGATGTTTTTGTGCCTCAATTGAAGATGTTGGTGACTTCGATGGATAAGACTCGCCCCTCATGCTCCTGTTCTGCCTCTTGCAGATCATTCACGACGTAACCCTCTACGTAACCGTCATAGTCTCATTGTGGCTGACTCTTACTCTTTATAGTTCTCTACCTTTCTTATAATCCTTCACACCCACCAAGAGCCTCAACGTTATCGCTAAGTAATTCAGTTACCCAAATGGTGGTAGGCTATGGACGAGGAGCTTCAAGCTCTTCAGCGGACTCAAACTTGGGAGAATCTTCTTCCACTTCCTCTCAGCGTTACTTCTATCAATTGCAAGTGGATTTACAAGATTAAAACCAAGTCCAACAGTAGCATTGAGCATCATAAGGCTCAACTTGTGACCCGAGGTTTCACTCAGGAGTATGGTATTGATTACTTCTCCTTTGCTATAGCGGCCAAAATGATTACGGTTCATAACCTCATTGTTCATCAGTGGCCTCTCTATCAGATCGATGTGAAGAATACTTTTCTTCATGGTGCTTTCTCAGGAAGTCTACATACAAACGCCTCATGGTCTTTTTGTTCCACCACATTATGGCTGCCACCCTCCGCAAGGCCCTCTATGGGCTCAAACAAGCATCATGTGCTTGGTTTGAGTGGTTTCGTCATGTTGTTCTTGATGCTGGTTCTCAAGAGTGTAGAAGATTATGCTCTGTTTGTCCGTGACTCTCCCCATGGTCATGCCATCCTTCTTTTCTATGTCGATGGCATGATCATCATTGGCAACGGCACTACTGCTATTAGCTCTCTCAAGTAGTGCCTCCGTCAGTAGTTTGAAATGACGGATCTTGGGTCTTTACGCTACTTCCTTGGTCTTGAAGTTGCCTACTCTCATGGTTACTTGTTGTCCCAACAGAAGTATATCGGTGACATTCTTCAACATGTTGCTCCCTCTGACCATCACATAGTTGACACTCCTACAGAGCTTCATCTCATCGTTTCTCTAATGGTGTTCCCATGGAAAATCCCACACGATATTGTCAATTTGTTGGAGTTCTCATGTACTCGTCCATTTCTCGTCCTAATATCCTGAGTCAATTTGTTAGTGCCCCTACTTCAATACATATTGTTGCACTTCTACATGTGCATCGGTATCTGCGTGGCACCATTCGATGCTCCTTGTTCATGTAATCCGCGACCACTTTGAAGCTTCGCGCCTATACCGATGTTGATTGGGCTAGTGATCCTATTGATCGTCGTTCCACTACAGACTTCTACATTTTTCTCGAGTGCTCTCTTATCTCCTGAAGGAGCAAGAAGCAGGTTGACATCTCGGTTCCAGTACTAACATCTCGGTTCCAGTACTAAGGCCAAGTATCATGCTATGGCTAACACGATTGCTGAGGTTGTTTGGCTTCATTGTCTTCTCGTTGATCTTGTTGTTGCTTCTTCAGCTCCTACTCCGCTCTATTGTGACAATCGGAATGCTCTTTAGATCGTAGGCAATCCAGTCTTTCATGAGCGGACCAAACACATTAAGATAGATTGTCATTTCGTCCGCCAACAATACCTCTCCGATATTTTGTCACTTCCTCATATTTCCTCTATCGAGTAGGTTGTTGACCTATTCACCAAGTCTCAAATGAGTCCGCACTTCAAAGAGCTTGTTGGCAAACTCTTGATCAAAGATCCCCCATGAGTTTGAGAGCGGGGTATTAAGAGAGAATCACTCCTTGTATAAAAAGGATTGCCCCTTGTATAGCCTTTCTTCCTTTTCCCTATTTCTATCTTTTGTATCCTACTAGGAATAGAACTTCAGCTGCTGGCCTTGTCCTCTTTTGGGGCTCTTGTACTTGTATATATTGAGTAGAATACCAGAGGAGAGGCTCAAGCCCTCCAATTGTTCACCTTCTCTCTGTTTAGTAACAGTGTTGAAACCAAACCAATCCAGAAAATTTGGTTTGGTTCAGTTTCAGCACCTCATAAACCAACCAAAGTGAAGAAACCAAATTCTGTAAAGGGCACAAGTTAATGTAACTTCTTTATGTTTGCTATGTATATCTAAGCAAATTACATCCAATTACTAAATGCAAAGGTAACGTGATAGCTTATAATATTGTCAAGTTTTCTTTATAAGTAATCTTATGAAAATTTTAGGATTATTGATTCTTAGATTTGGTATTGTGATCAATTCTTTTATCTTGTAAAATGAGTTAGTCTATGATTATTATTAAAGCAAAAGTTGTTTTTGTTTGCATAAATCATCCAACAAAAGGCCCGTTAGAATTATTACATGTAGTTATACAAATTATTTGCTCGTTGAAGGCCTATTTGAGACGTAGGGGGCCATTATGAAGGTCAAACCCAACTAAACTGAACCAAACCAAATTATTTTGGTTTGGTTTTGAAACTCTGTGGTTTGGTTTGTTGATTTTGAGATCTTGTTTGTTTTGGTTTGGTTTCTATAAAACTTCCTCAAAACTAGACCCAAGCAAACTGTGAACACCCTTGGTTTTGACATGTTTTTTTGAAAAGTGGTTGGCTGACATGCTAAAATTTTTTCTTTGATGTGACTAAAGTCAAGATTATCGTTTGAAGTTTTCAAAATTGCATCATAAACTTGGAGTGTAACACAGAAACAGAATTTCTACGCAAGAATGTTAATACCTCCACAATCTTTTTTTCTTCAACAAAGGCAATAGAAACCTCTGCATGGCATACAATGAATTCAACTGCACCAGCACCTATAGAGAAACATTGGACAACATGGGGAAGTAAGTAGTCATAAATCATACTTAACACATGCTAGTATAAATATGAATACATGTTAGAATAAGTATGATTAGTGAAAAGCTTCTGAAGATAAACATGCATGCCAACACATCAACTCAATTTCTTCATTTCATAAGGATAAAAAGAAACTATCACTGTGAAAGAAATAAAAGTAAATGCCAATGGAAGTGTGAAAGGATAGTAGTAACAGGTAAATCCTGGTAGCAGCTTATTTGTAAAGTGGGTTCACACAATTCCTCTTTTTTTGCTTTACTAGAGGGATAGGAATCACACCACCTCGGTGTGTTTTTTTGGTTGTATAGGGACTTCTGGGAACATACTGTTTACACTTGTATATCTCTCCTTTTATGTTTAATACAATAGTGGTACCACCCACTTTCCAAAAAAAAATCCTGGTAGCAGCACACAAAAAAAGAACCTTAAAATGTAAACAATCTTTAAAAGTAGGTGATTAGAGGAAAACAGAGTTGATATCCTAGAAACAACATGGTAGAAATAAACAGAGTCCAGTTTAGCTTGCTGTCTTGCATGAAGTATCGCCTATCCCCCTGAAGGGAAATATAACTAAAGTGGTCGGCCTGAGACAACACTAATAATAAACTCAAAGAAAGCCTCCTCTGGTCATCAAAACAGACACAGTAACCAGTTGGTCAGACTCAGATACACATTCATCCATTACTCACAGACAAATCCTGCATCCAGGTTCAAAAAAGAGCCAAATCTGGAAATGAAAAATTGATATCAAGAAAGTATCAAACACCATAGAAACACCAATTTTTCCTCCCATGTCACACTAACCAAGTGAAAAAACTGACTCACATTTTGATTTAGTATAGAAATACCCTGCTTTGCTATTCTTAGTTCCTTATGACTAACCATCATAGCCATTATTTATTTCAATTACATGAATTATCCCCTAGTAAACTTCTTAAATACAGCTCCAAGGGAATGAAATACATGATGAATGAAGTTTCATTGTTCATGGGGGAAAAAAGTTGCGAGCCCATACCAAGGGTGTCATACAAAGGAACACAGTAAATTCCATGAGCATTGCATGCCTGCATAAGAAATGCAGATGATTTACGCCACCATGATAACTGAATACCAAGTCATGGCAGTTATACTGGATAAAGTATTCTCAGCCTTAAAACCTATCCTCAACTTCCACAATTTAGGAGGCAATACCTGCATGCTGATGATCCACTCAGGACAGTTGGCACCATAAATACCACACCGTCCTCCCTGCACACAAGCAACATAAACGGAGAAAACGATCAGGTGTACTTTAATTACATGAGCCTGATATCAGCAAAAAGATTTACCAAAAAGCAAATCCGTACCTCAGACAAGAATCTGGACAAAATATGATCAGTAAGAAACAAGCAGCAAGTGAACCAAAGGATACATAGATTCACACAACTGTATCATGGTACAAACAAGTAGCCAGATCACACATGCATAAGGCCTTGGCCATTTTTTTCTCCATTGACAGTCATGTGGAGAAAGATGCATGAAAACTTATAAGAAAATGTGGCTTAAATGCTTCGGTACATAACAGAGTCTGATAGCTCATTGTCTGATCAAATTATCAGCTGAGTGGATTCCTATATCTTCAAAGCTACTTTAAAGCATAAGGCAGTGAAGACAAGCCAATTTACCTTCTCCACTCCACAACTGCGAATTGATGCCCCAACTTTCATCACAAGTTCATAGACCTCTTTGTAACTCAGCCAGTTATACTTCCCTGCCTACAAGAGCACACTCCATAGTTAGTGCAACACTTAAGTATCCTCTTCTAGGGTCATACGAATAAAAGGAATAACTAACACAAAGGAGAGGCTGACAACAGGGGAAGACAAACCTTGTCATTCACAACCTCACGATGACCCAGCATTCGGTTGTTGGGATACTTTTCAACGGACAACCTGCATCGCAGAAGGCGCTGATATCAAACGGAACTAGCAACCATCAACTTCTATTTTGAGGTGCAAGAATGTAGAACGCCGTTCTAGAACTTCACAACGTTTATAATTCTTGTATACTTTTTGAAGGTGTAGAGAAGGAAAAAGAAATATCAGGTAAAACATCCAGTGGTGCATTATTGCCTATGAGCACTGTCTTCTACAAATGCCAGCAGGACATTCTGGCTGGCTGCTAACGGATGGAACAACAACAGGAAACTTCCTACGCCGGACACTATGAAGATACAGATCAGAGGTCACCCAATTCTATCGTTTGATGTTTAGTCCCTCCGGAGAACGAAAGACAGGATCTTTTTCAGGTTCCGGGCAAATGTGGGTCTTTGAAAATCAATCCATGAAGATATAAAACAAGCAGGGATAGCAAAAAAATGGAGGCCGTTTGGGTACAGTGTCTCGAGGAACAAGAAGAAAGTTGCTCCCTTTTTATCTTCCCTCTGCAACCTTCACGAAAAAAAGCGCGTCCACATCCCCACAGACACTAGTAGAACTCACCGGAAGACGTCCCAGCAGGTCTCCATGCCCTCGACCGGCTGGGGAAACCCGTCCTTGGCGAAGACGCTGCGGTACGCGGGGCCTACGGACGGCCGGCCGTCGGCGGCCTCCGTCCCCTTCTCCACCTCCACGAGATACTTCATCTCCGCCATTCCGCCCCGGATCTACGCCACCCCCACTTTCTCCTCCCGCCGCTGCTTCTTCGTCACCCAGTCGACAGACCAGCACGGCGCCAAGAGCGAGGGAAAGAGAGCAGTTTAAGCCCGCAAGTTTACATGCAGTGGGCCTCCATAAATTAATAGGACGACAGTGAGAGCAGAAAAAAACAAAGGAAGAAGGAGGCCATGTAATCTTCGTCGGCGAAGCCGAGGAGAGAGAAAAGGAAATGGGAGAAAGGGAGAAGAAAGTCGTCGTCTTCGAGAAGGGTGGGTGGACTGGTAACGGGAAGCGGCCAAGGGTGTTGTTGGGGTTGCACAGGAAAGAGGAAGGGAAGAAGTCCTCTTCAAACGCCTCTGATATGGGTGTGCTCTGTTCTGGTCGACGAGCAGGTGAGAAGACGACGACGGCCGAGGAGGAGGAAGAGGGGACTCTTGCGTTACGAGTGCTTCCACCTCGTGCAAGTCTACGAGTGGGGCTCCGGCAGGGCACCAACCAGCGGCCTGCGCGTTCCCAGCGACGGGGACGATGCGGAGTCTCAGCCCTCGGATATGCAAAAAGGTTACTTACAGGTGTGGCCCGTGTGGATAGTGGTGGTATCCTTTACATGTGTCTTCTAAAAATCATATTTTTAGTGTTATTATTATCTTTATGTGTTTGTTTCTTTTATTTTTATCTTTAAAAAAATTATATTCTTGTGAGATTTCCTATCTTGACGTTGGAGGAGTTTGGAAATGGATTTTCAAAGAAAAAAAATGGGATTTAAGGCCTAAAGATGAACGGATGATAAATATCAAAGGGTCATAAAGCATTCTTAAGTCATCCTTGCACAGGGAGGGACCGTGTTAATCTTCTTTCGTATAATCATGTTATTTTAATTTTATAAGATATCTGTAAAAAGATTATAAATTTTATCGTATTACTTTTATTACATTCATTCACGTATTACTCGTACTTAAGACGTACGAAATATGAACCTATGTCAGTTAATTCACAAGACCAAGGGTGGAAACAAATTCACGAATATGAGAAAATCGCAAACATATAATAAATAAAATATACAAGAATGACATGTCTCAAGCATATGATTCATTCGTTAATTTATATGTTCATCTTCCCCTATCATAAATAAATTAAATAAGATCAATATCATCATCCCTATGTTTAAAACTATACATTCGTGTCCTTTCTCTAAATATCCGATAAGAACCATCACACCTTGCGTTTGTCCTTTACCGAGTAAGGCCGGTCCTGATCCCGGGGCATCCGCCAGTACGTTACCCTCCTGTTATTTCGCACGTGCTCACGCGAACCTCGGCTTCTGTTGCCTCTCACATGTGAAATGTATGGGTTTCTCCGTGCATTCCTCTGCATGTCATACATATATGCTCCTAATTTTTATAGTATGTCAAAAATATGCTTAAATATATCCAGATAATGATTAATGGTTATACTCTTTGTCATGGCTTAATTACAGTTTAAATGTTAAGATGACAAACTTACCCTCATAGTAGGAGTGTAATCACTTGTCTTAAGGATGTTTTTGCTACCATTTGTTAACATTAGTTGTAGTAATTTTAGTTACATAAGTACTATAATTGTAATTATTTGGAAGTGTTTAGGATTTTTTTTACAATTGAAAAAAAAATAAGGGCGTGTTCGGAATATGCCCAAACAATCAGTGGTTATACTCTTGTCATGGCTTAATTACAGTTTAAATGTTAAGATGACAAGTTTACCCTCATATTAGATTTAATAGGAGTATAATCACATGTCTTAAAGGATGTTTTCGGTTTTACCATTCATTACCATCAGTTGTAGTATTTTGTTTTAGTGATATGAGCACTATAATTGTAATTATTTGGAAGTATTTAGGAGTATTTTTTACAATGGAGATTATATATATATATATATATATATATATATATATATATGGATTAGTTTTTTGACAAGCATGTTGAAGGAAGGTGGCGGAGGGCATCCCCCATGTGGATTAGACGAGGGACACAAGAAGAAAAATCCTAGTTTTGGTGGGGTTGCATGGTTGGTGTAGCTAAATATACGTTTAATTTGTCTTCTCATGGAAAATCTAAACCGCCCTATCAAATGCTTACACTTCGTTACTTCTGTCTCCCCTCCACTGGACGGGGGTAGGGGCAGTGGTGGTTGAGTTGGGGGGGACAGTTGTTGTACCAAGACACATCGCAAACAAGGACCAGATAGGTATGTATCTCTCTCTCTCTCTCTCTCTCTCTCTCTCTCTCTCTCTATATATATATATATATATATATATATATATGAATATATGCATCTACATTTATTTATTAGATTTTTCTAACAGATGTGAATTCAAATGGGGGTTGTTTAAGCTAACATCTATCCTTCTGACAAACATATATACATTGATAAAGATGGGTCTGTTGTTGTTGGTAGTTTATTTTATTGGAGGATGACCTAACAAAATGGAATCTATATGTTGGTAGTTGTGACTTGATCAGGGATTAAAGCCGTGTAAGATATGTGATGTCTTCTATTGTCGAGGGATTATATAAAAATATGGACGAATCACTGAAGAGATTTTCACATGGACATTCTTAAAATATGATACTGGTGTAATACTTGTGAGGACTGGGAAAGAGAAAACTTCAGGCCGACTGTTTAATGGACAACTGGATGGTTGATGAAATGTTTTTGGTTGGATAATTATTTTGGTCACTAAGATTACTGATCGATTTAAAGAAAGCGATACTTATATTACATATGTGTTTGGAAAGGTTTACGAGGGGAGACTTCAATAATTGGAATCCTCATCTCTCGTAAATGTTTCAAGAGAAATGATTATTACCCGTGTAGGAGGGTAAGTTTATTACCCGTCCTATCTCTTATTGGGCCACATATGCAGTGTTTAAGATTTTGGTCATTTTTTATCAATTTTGCAAGTATTTTTAATGAGATTTTTAATACTACAAGTGTGACAAATAATTATTTAAGAGTGAAAAAAAAACTATCTAAAGATGACAAATAACTATGTAAGAGTGACAAATAGTCAACTCTTGTAAGTTTTCGCGTATTTTCGAGGTGACGAATGAGACTTTTGATGCTACTTAAGGATGACAAATAGCTATGTAAAGGTAAAAAATAGTTATCTAAGAATGACAAATAGTCAACTCTTGTCAGTTTTCGCACATTCCCAAGGTAACGAATGAGATTTCCAATGATATTTAAGAGTGACAAATAATTATCTAAGGATGACAAATACATGAATAAGGGTGACAAATAGATGGAAGTGTACATAAGCATTTAAGAAGCATTTAAAGAATTTAATGGGTGGGACGCACGTGTCAATGACATGGATCAATAGTGCATTGGGCGGATAACTTTTCTACCCGTCCAGGAGGGTAGCTAGCATTTCTCATGTTTCAAAGGGTCCATTGTCACCTAAGCTTTTACAAAATGTGAATTATGGGAGGAGCAGAGAGAGAGAGAATAAAGTCCCACATTCAAAATCTCCAAAATTAGGCAAAACCTACTTTAGGAGAAAAATATATTATGAAAATAAATTCATAATCTCTAAGCCTTTTCAAATGCACCTAAGTTGATGGATGTTCATAGTATCAATTAAAGTGAATCTAGTACTTTCATGTCAAAAATTTCCAACCTAATGAGAAACTTGTGTGAGGAGAGAGAAAAATTGATTTTCACATCTAACTCTCCTCCGTACACATCGCATGGATGCTTTACTGGCTATCATTAAACCTTTCTCGTTATAAAAGGTGAGAAGGCACACCATGCATAAAGCGAACAAGAAGCAAGCTGTGCAGTCCCTTGCACACACAAGTAAGAGAGAGAAGAGAACAAAGAAGAGGAGGAAGAAGAAGGGAGAAGGGCGACAGCGTCTTCGGGCTTCCTCGGATATCTCTTTCTTCGGGGTTCTCATCTCAGGTATCAACTCCAGAGTTTGTCATCAGGATCTCAGGTGTGTAGTCTGCATACTTTTGTTGATATTATAATTCTTAGTTTGTAGTCTTAGAGTGGAGCCAATATATTATTTTATTTTATTATAGTGGATTTGATTTGTCTCATAGTTTTTCTGATTTGGGGATATTTATGTAAATCCTGCATGTTGTCTTTGTTGTACTTTATTTTTACAATTCTATATTTTTTGTGCTTGTGTAGTTTCCACGTTCATTCTCAGTCGTTCACACGGATGGGAAAAGGCTATTTTTTCGAACATGGGGGTATTAGAGTTTGGTCATAACATTTTGATTGTGTGAAACGAGATTGATGCAACTGTCAGCTGGATGATTTCACTCAATGGTAGCAATTGGGTGATTTGGAAGGTAAAGATAGGGGACATCCTTTGTTGCAAGGATCTCTATACACCAATTGATGGTATCGAACACAAGCCATAAGAAATGCCAGAAGCCACGTGGAAGTTGCTAGATCGGAAAACAATTGGCAAAATTCGACAGTGGTTGGATGATAGTGTATTCCATCACGTGTCGGGCGAGACTACTGTAAAATCTCTGTGGCAAAAGCTACATGATCTCTATGAGAAAAAAATTGTAGGTAACAAAGCATTCTTAATCCGAAAATTGGTGAACCTCAAGTTGAAAGACGGGAGTTCAATTGCAGAGCACTTGAATGAAGTGCAAAGCAATATAAACCAATTGTCAACGATGAATATGGTGCTAGAAGATGAGTTGCAAGCTTTGTTACTAGCTAGTTAGCTCTTTGCCAGATAGTTGGGAGACCCATGTTGTCTCTCTGAGTAAGTCTGCTCCAGATGACGTGTGTTGATAATATAATTATTATTATTATTTTAATATTTTAATTATCCCACCCCACTACTACGGAAGTCATCGGATTGTCAAAGAAAGTCCAGTCAAAGGTCAGAGCAAAGACAAGTCAAAATAAAGACTAGTCAGAGCAAAGTCTCGCAGAGAGGTTGAAGATCAAAGCAAAGTCAAAGACAGCACGTACGATGAACGGCGTGAAATGGGAGAAGGGATAAGGGAGCATTTTTATAGCGCCCAAAGCACTTGTGTAATATCCCGGACCTTTCGGATCCTTCTTCGTGGGTCCCGGATCTGGTTTTCGGAGTGTCTGGCTCTGTTGTATCCGAAATTTCGTTTCGGACATCTTTCGTGTTCGGATCGGCGCGATCCGGAGTCATTTCGGAGGCCCGGAGGCGTTCCGCGGCTTTTCCGCGTGTGTTTTCCGATTTCCGGTGTGTGTTTCGACTTTTTCTTCGGAAGCTCGCTGCGAGCGAACCGGGCGGTTCCCCCAGGCACGAGTGGTACCGTTGCGATCGATGCGTTCCGAGGATTCCGAAAATGTATTTTTCTATTTTTCGATATTTTTTCGAAAAATCGGATTTTCTATTTAACCCTATTCCTTTTCTTTTTCTTTTCCACCTTCTCTTTCTTCTTCTTCTTCTTCCTCTTCCTCCTTCCTTCCCCAACCGTGGCCGCCCTCCTCTCCCTCTCTCTCTCCCATTCGGACGCGGTGAGCCCCTCCCCGACTGTTGACGGCGGCAGGGCGACGGCGCGGACGCGTGGGTGGCGGCGAGGCGAGCTCGTGGGCGTGCGGCAAGCGTGGGAAGCGTGGGGAGTTCGTGAAGCTTAAAGCGTTCTTCGCGATTCGTGGGTGATTCGGCGGAGCATTCGCTCCATTGAGGTAGGGTGACGTTCCTTAGCCTCTTGCCGTTCATTCCCGTGATTTGTAGGCCGCGGGGAGGCCGAGAGGGGCGTGTTTGAGCTTTTGGGGGTTTTTCCATGATTTGGGGAGAGCTCGCCCGATCTATGGATTTGATGCATGATTTCGTGGTTTGATGGCCTAGGATCATGCTAGGGGTCCCCAGGGGTCTTCCCCTTTGTTTTCCCCCTCTCCTGTGGAGGCATGGGGGCGTGGTTGGTTTTTTTGGAGTTTCTACCGTTTTTCGCCGCGGACTGAGAACGCGCTATACTCCAGTAGCGCGTTCTTGTTCGTCGCGCTGCCCCGATGGGGCGCGTTCATCGGAGAAGATGAACAGGAGGCGGTTCCTGTCGCGCTATGGGGTCATAGCGCGACCTACCTTGTCGCGCTAGGGGTCCCTAGCGCGATCTGTTGTGTCGCGCTAGGAGGCCCTAGCGCGACCTGTCTTGTCGCGCTAGGGGATCCTAGCGCGATGTTCCCTGTCGCGCTAGGAGGCCCTAGCGCGATGTTCCCTGTCGCGCTAGGGAGTCCTAGCGCGTTCTGTCCTGTTGTCGGGTGTTCCTCTTGGGCCGTGTGTGTGTCCTGGATATCCCGTGGAGTTCCGTGACCCTGTCTTTGGTGTCCGGAGGTTCCGTTTGCCTTGGTCATGAGTTTGGCCGTGGGCGGTGCGTCCGTTTTTCTCCGACCGTGGCCCCCGTTTGACGAAGCTAGTGCGTGGGGTGATTCCCACACGTTGTCGAACTCGGACGTCGTTTTCCGTTGACTTGAGAGTCTACTCCTTCAGTGACCCTCCACTAGTTGTAGCCCACCAGTACGAGGTGCTGGTCTCACCTGGGAGTGATGTACGGGCACCCACCTTTCGAGACGGTTTGTGGACAGATTACCGTAGGCCCCTCGTCGGTAGTCAGAGTCTGGCTACGGGGGAAAACCGGTCAGAGGACCAGACCTAGTGACGCAAGGTCTGTGTGTGCACGCGTGGTTGGGGGCGGTTGGACCCACGTCGACGGGCGTGACGCCAGCTAGTTACTTGTTTGTGGTTACTTGTTCGGTGTCTGCGCCTCGGGTAGGACCTACCACGTCAGGCGGTTCACCTGCGGTGCGGTGTAAGACGTCAGGGGACGCTACCGGCTGTGCTTCTAGTGGGTGGTACTCCTGTCGAGTACGGAGTGTCAGACTATCAGTCGTGTGTTTCCGACCTTCGGGTTTTGTCGGTTTGGTCGTTGAGCTTCGGTCTTTTTTTACCGTGGCACGTGTGTCGGTTTGCGTGCCGTAGGGTCTTGTCTTGTAGAGTATAGGACTTTCCATTTCGAGGTACTCTCCTACCGCTAGTGTAGTGGTTTCTCGTTTTACGATGTAGGGTTCGAGTGATCCCTACTGAGTCTTGTTCCGAGACTCATTCCCTACGTGTTTTCACCGTGTTTCAGGTGAGGCGCCACCTTCGGGGAGCGCGTCGGGGGTGCAGCGTGGTGCGAGTGCCCAGAGGTAGTGCCAGAGGTCAGAGCCGGGGGATGCCCCGAGTAGCTGTACTTTCCTTTCTTGTCACTGTACTAGTCGTGGACTATTGTTATTGTTGTTAATTTCTATTGTGGACCATATAAATTATTAATTTATTTCCTACTTAATATTATAACTGTTTAATTTCTGCAATTATCTGTGATGCTTGTGTAGTTTCCACACCATCCTTTTAACCCTTCCGAGTCTTCGGGTTCGTGGGTGGCGGTACGAGTCTCGGGTTATCGGGCCTTCCCGGTAATCGAATTCTCGGGTCGTTACAGCTGGTATCAGAGCGCGGTTGTGGAATTACATGAGAGTCATAGGTAATTGTAGTGGTCCACTAGTCCACAGCGATGATGTACAGGTGACGCTGGCATTGGGCATCGTGTGTTTTTCTTGACCTTGCCGTTTTCATGTTTTCTGTCTTTTGCTTCAGGAGCGAGTATGGCGCCGAGGAGGAGCTCTCGCTCTCAGCAGGGGCAGTCGGCAGGAGGCCAGGAGATCCAACAAGGGGTCCAGAGGGACCAGGAGGAGCATAGCAGAGTTCCGGGAGCTACCGAGGCTGCGGATGCTGCGAGAGTTCCGGGGGCCGAGGATTTCTTCCGTGACATGTACCATCTCATGTCTCAGCAGTTTGGCGGAGAGGCTGGTGAGGGCTCGTCAGCTAGGGGTGGGCCAGGCCGAGCAGTGAGGGACTTCATGTAGTTTCATCCACCTTACTTTAGCGGCCAGGCAGACCCTGATGCGGCTCGCGATTGGCTTGATGAGATGGAGCGGGTGTTCAGTTCCGCGAGGAGTACTGTCGAGGACAGAGTTGTGTTGGCCTACAACCAGTTGCAGGGTACGGCTCGGAGGTGGTGGTCTTCCGAGTGGAAGACGTCTTTTCAGCTTCGTCCACTTGAGCAGATCGAGTGGGATGACTTCGTTAGTGCTTTCGAGCATACGTACTGTCCAGATGTTGTTGCCACGCAGCGGATGCGGGAGTTTCTGGAGCTGGTGCAGAGTGACATGTCCGTGTTGCAGTACAGGGCCCGATTTGTCGAGCTAGGTCGGTCCGCACCTCACATCATGGAGCATGAGAGGGTGAGGACCACGCAGTTTGTGCAGGGCTTGCGGCTGGAGCTGAGGCACCATCTGATCGCAAACGGGGCCACTGATCTAGAGACAACGTCTCGTGTTGCGATTTCCTTGGAGATGGATATGCAGAGGACTCGAGGACCGATCAGCCAGGGGCAGTCTTTGTCAGGTCGCAGCCAGCAGTCGGCTACCCAGCAGCAGGGTTTCTTTCAGTCTGCGTCGGGTGGTTCAGGAGTACCGGCATCGGCAGCTTCGGTGACAGGATCTGCGTCCTTCGGCTCGAAGGTCAAGAAGTTCTTGAAGAAGAGTTTCCGTAAGAAGCACAAGGATCAGGGGCAGGCTTCATCGGGCAGTGTACAGCAGCCGATTCCTTTACAGCGTCAGGGATCAGGGGGTGGATCGAGAGGACCTTGTCCACGGTGTAGTGGGACCCACCCAGGCAGGCAGTGCACGTCGTCGATTATTTGTTTTCGGTGTGACCAGCCAGGGCATATGGCGCGTGACTGTCCTCAGAGGCCGTCGCAGCAGCAGGTTCCCCAGCAGCAGCAGCAGCAGCAGGGACAGTATCCGCCACTACCCAGGTCAGCTAGCGTGGGAGGCAGGCAGAGGGCTCGAGGCCAGATCACGCACATGACCAGGGCAGAGGTAGTGGCGTCGCAGCTCATGGAAGGTACCGTTCAGATTTTGGGTTGTGCGGCTCGGGTTTTATTTGATTCTGGCGCGTCTCATTCGTTTATTTCGGAGGATTTTGCGTCGAGCATCGAGGAGCCGGTGACCCAGTTGTCCTGTGATTTGGCAGTGGAGTTACCTTCGGGTGACTTTATGATCACTCCGTATTGCTTCGACCAGGTTCCGGTGTGGATCGATGGGCGGAGTATGCCAGGCAGGTTTTATGCGTTGCAGCTTCGGGATTACGATGTGATTCTAGGCATGGATTGGCTCGAGACTCATAGAGCGGTGGTGGATTGTGGGATGAAGAGGGTCTACTTCCAGCATCCGAACAAGCGGACCTTCTATTTCCAAGGTATCCGTTCCGCCTCTTCTCGATTCCTTATCTCTGCTATTCGAGCCCGTTGATTGCTTGATTCAGGTTGTCAGGGTTTTCTCGCGTCTGTGGTTGTGTCTGACCGGATGGAGCCGGATGTCGAGGACATTGCGGTGGTGTGCGAGTTCCCCGACATTTTTCCCGAGGAGTTGCCTGGATTACCTCCCCAGCGGGAGATCGATTTTGTGATCGAGGTTGTGCCTGGTACGGGACCTTTGGCGAAGGCTCCCTACCGTATGGCCCCCGCTGAGTTGAGGGAGTTGAGGGCGCAGTTGCAGAAACTGCTGGCCAATGGGTATGTTCGTCCTAACTTTTCCCCTTGGGGTGCGCCCGTGTTGTTTGTGAAGAAGAAGGACGGTAGTCTGCGCTTGTGCATTGACTATCGGCAGCTGAATGAAGTGACCATTAAGAACAAGTATCCGTTGCCACGGATTGATGATTTGTTCGACCAGCTGCAGTCTGCGCGAGTGTTCTCGCGGATTGATTTGCGGTTCGGTTACTATCAATTGAGAATTCGCGAGTCCGATGTGGAGAAGACTGCGTTCAGTACGAGGTACGGGCATTATGAGTTTTTGGTGATGCTGTTTGGGCTCACCAATGTCCCAGCAGCCTTCATGGACTTGATGCAGAGGGTGTTTCATCCGTATTTGGACCAGTTCGTGGTCATTTTCGTGGATGACATCATTGTTTATTCGCGGTCTGCCGAGGAGCACGCGTACCATTTGGGTGTGGTGCTGCAGACGTTGCGAGATCACCAGTTGTATGCGAAGCTCAGCAAGTACGAGTTTTGGCTCAGCGAGGTGCACTTTCTGGGGCACGTAATTTCTGGTGATGGCATTTCCGTGGACCCCGCCAAGGTCGAGGCAGTGATGCAGTGGCCGAGGCCGAGGTCGGTGACAGAGATCCGGAGTTTCTTGGGGCTTACGGGTTATTATCGTCGGTTTATCCAGGATTTTTCCCGCATTGCGACCCCGATGACTAGGCTCACGCGGAAGGATGTGCCTTTCGTCTGGTCCGAGGAGTGTGAGCAGAGCTTCAGGGAACTGAAGAGATTGCTCACCTCGGCTCCGGTGTTAGTTTTGCCTTCTGGATCGGGAGGTTTCATGGTGTGTACAGATGCTTCCGGCGTTGGGTTGGGTGCTGTGTTGATGCAGCATGGTAGAGTGGTGGCTTATGCATCTCGGCAGCTAAAACCCCACGAGGAGAACTACCCCACCCATGACCTTGAGTTGGCGGCGGTGATCTTCGCGCTGAAGATCTGGAGGCACTATCTGTACGGCGAGAAGTTCGAGGTGTTCACTGACCATCAGAGTTTGAGGTACGTGTTCTCGCAGAAGGACCTGAACCTCAGACAAAGGCGTTGGATGGAGTTCATGAAGGACTATGACTTCACCCTGTCTTATCAGCCGGGCAGGATGAATGTCGTCGCCGATGTCTTGAGTCGGAAGGTTGCGATCAGTACCTTGATGTTGAGGAAGTGGAGGCTCTGGGAACAAGTGCCCGAAGTATCTTTCAGGCTCAAGATTCCCCAGGAGCCAGGGTTGGCAGTGCTCACGAGTCTGACTGTCACTCCTGCTATCCGTCGTCAGGTGACAGAGGCTCAGCATGCGGACCCGGAGTTGCCCCGGATTCTTGTGATGGCTGATGTGGAGCTCGGCGAGGACGGTGCTGCGAGGTTTCGTGGCAGGCTGTACGTCCCAGTGGAGGAGCAGGTTCGTCGTGCGGTGTTGCGTGAGGCTCATGGGAGCAGGTACACCGTACACCCGGGTGCGACGAAGATGTATCGGAACTTGCGGAGGCAGTTCTGGTGGCCTGGCATGAAGAGAAATGTTGCCTAATTTGTGGCCAGGTGCCTGATCTGTCAGCAGGTGAAGGCGGAGCATCAGCGACCAGGAGGTACTCTCCAGCCCTTGGATGTTCCTGCTTGGAAGTGGGACCATGTGACCACGGACTTCGTGGTGGGATTGCCGAGGATCCCGAGTGGGCAGGACAGTATTTGGTTGCTGGTGGATCGGCTGACGAAGGTGACGCGGTTGTTACCGGTCAAGGTCAGCTGGGGCGTGTCTAAGTTGGCTCGTTTGTATGTGGAGCGGATCGTTCCGTTGCATGGGGTTCCCATTTCGATCGTGTCGGATCGGGATCCGCGCTTCACTTCTAGATTCTGGAGGAGTTTCTAGCGAGCTCTTGGCACGGAGTTGGCATTTAGCTCGGCGTATCATCCTCAGTCAGATGGTCAGTCTGAGAGGACCATTCAGACTTTGAAAGACATGCTGAGATCCTGCTGCCTGGAGTGGCAGGGGAGTTGGATTCATCACCTACCGTTGGTGGAGTTTACCTATAACAACAGCTATCATTCGAGCATCGGCATGGCTCCTTATGAGGCATTGTATGGGCGTCCTTGTCAGACTCCACTTGATTGGTTTGAGGTGGGTGAGCGTGTTTTGACGGGACCGGAATTGGTGCAGCAATGTGTGGATGTTGTGCACCTGGTTCGTCAGAACATGGTGGCGGCCCAGAGTCGGCAGAAGAGCTATGCTGACCGTAGGAGGCAGCCCCTCGAGTTCACCGTGGGCGATCATGTGTTCTTGAGAGTTTCTCCAATGAAGGGAGTGATGCGGTTTGGACGGCGTGGGAAGCTGAGTCCCCGCTATATTGGTCCTTTCGCGATTGTGGAGCGCATCGGTGAGGTTGCTTACCGGTTGCAGTTACCTCCTGAGTTGGCGTCGGTGCATGACGTGTTCCACGTCTCGATGTTGCGGAAGTATATGCCCGATGACTCTCACGTGCTCGAGGATTCTGTTTGGCCTGAGGTGACTCCCGATCACTCTCTCCCAGAGTTTCCGATCCGGGTGGAGGATAGGCGAGAGCAGCGCCTGCGGAACAAGGTCATCCCCTTGGTAAAGGTGGTGTGGCAGCGGCACTCTGGTGGGGAGGCTTCTTGGGAACGTGAGGACGAGATGCGTCAGCAGTTCCCGTATCTGTTTGAGTGAGTCTTCCTCTTCTTTCCCCTTGGGTTGTTCTCAATTTCGAGGACGAAATTCCTTAAGGGGGGAGGGCTGTAATATCCCGGACCTTTCGGATCCTTCTTCGTGGGTCCCGGATCTGGTTTTCGGAGTGTCTGGCTCTGTTGTGTCCGAAATTTCATTTCAGACATCTTTCATGTTCGGATCGGTGAGATCCGGAGTCATTTCGGAGGCCCGGAGGCGTTCCGCGTGTGTTTTCCGATTTCCGGTGTGTGTTTCGACTTTTTCTTCGGAAGCTCGCTGTGGGCGAACCGGGCGGTTCCCCCAGGCACGAGTGGTACCGTTGCGATCGATGCATTCCGAGGATTCCGAAAATGTATTTTTCTATTTTTCGGTATTTTTTCGAAAAATCGGATTTTCTATTTAACCCTATTTCTTTTCTTTTTCTTTTCCACCTTCTCTTTCTTCTTCTTCTTCTTCCTCCTTCCTTCCCCAACCGTGGCCGCCCTCCTCTCCCTCTCTCTCTCCCATTCGGACGCGGTGAGCCCCTCCCCGACTGTTGACGGCGGCAGGGCGACGGCGCGGACGCGTGGGTGGCGGCGAGGCGAGCTCGTGGGCGTGCGGCAAGCGTGGGAAGCGTGGGGAGTTCGTGAAGCTTAAAGCGTTCTTCGCGATTCGTGGGTGATTCGGCGGAGCATTCGCTCCATTGAGGTAGGGTGACGTTCCTTAGTCTCTTGCCGTTCATTCCCGTGATTTGTAGGCCGCGGGGAGGCCGAGAGGGGCGTGTTTGAGCTTTTGGGGGTTTTTCCATGATTTGGGGAGAGCTCGCTCGATCTATGGATTTGATGCATGATTTCGTGTTTTGATGGCTTAGGATCATGCTAGGGGTCCCCAAGGGTCTTCCCCTTTGTTTTCCCCCTCTCCTGTGGAGGCATGGGGGCGTGGTTGATTTTTTTGGAGTTTCTACCATTTTTCGCCGCGTACTGAGAACGCGCTATACTCCAGTAGCGCGTTCTTGTTCGTCGCGCTGCCCCGATGGGGCGCGTTCATCGGAGAAGATGAACAGGAGGCGGTTCCTGTCGCGCTATGGGGTCCTAGCGCGACCTGCCTTGTCGCGCTAGGGGTCCTGTTGACAGCTAAAATATGAACAAAGATAAAGATAGGACCAGACCAGCGACAAAGACTGGAAGATGCCTGCAAAGTCAGGATTGAGGGAGGATCCTCACCACCAACCAATTGCCCGGCTAGGACCGTCTCAGGCCTAGCTAATGTCCGGTGTTATCGTCATCATTCAGATGCCAATACTGATAAAGCCCCAGTTTGTTCACTGATGGAACCTCGAGATGATCTCAACAAAGCTGTGTCACTACTAAAGGGACCTCTTTCGGTTCTGATAAAAGTCAATACAAAATAACTAAGAGAAGCCAAGGCAATTATGCGGCCTAAAAGCACTAAATGGGCCGGCCGATTGGGCTTCTGACCATGGCGCCGGGAACCTCAACGAAGGGCCGCTGGACGCGCCGAGAGCCTGAAGGAAGGCGCGCCGGGAACTTCTCCCATGGATACAGGCGCCGAGATCCCTTTCGCAAGGCAAGGGTTCTATAAAACCCATTGCTTCTCCCACAAGAAAGAAGGGCGGACAGACAGAAAAGAAGAAAAGAAAGAGGCAAAAGAAAAAAGAGCGAAGAGATAGCCAGAAAGAAAAGAGATAGGAAAAGAGAGGGAGAGAGTCTCCGTCGAAAGAAGAAGCAGAAGAAAGAAGGAAGAGAGGCTCCAGGTGGGCTGATAGGGGGAGGGAGAGGAGTCAATGCTCCACCCTCCCCCCCCCCCCCCCCCCATGGTCGATGTGTTCTTTTTTTTTCTTTACTGATTCCCCGTATGTAATAGTAGAAATCTTGATGTTTAGATTATTCATACGATTCTCTCCCTTCTTCTCCTCTGTGTGTTTCTTGGCTTCAGTTCTGTAGTCAATGTAAATGATGGTGAGATGAAGTAAATGCAATGGCCGTGATGGATTTTAGGCGATACGATCTTCCTTTGTCTCTATATGTATGCATACTGTTTGTATGAATGCCCCATGGGCGAAATGACTTAGGCTTCGGAGTCAAGTCTGTTCTTCAGACAGGGATGAAGGTAGAACCCCCACCCTTGTTCAATGGGTTGCTGGGTTCTATTCTCCTCTCCCTTCCCGTTTCAATAGCATGCCCTCCGTATGTATTTGAGTTTGTTCCTCAAGCCCCTTGTGCTGTCCGGGAACCAGAGACATCAATCTCTTGGTTCCCTGGCCCGCCGGCTATAAATGATGCATTTGAACCCGTAGATGAATGCTACCCTGGATCCTCATTCCAATCGTTGAATGATTAGGGTCTGAGGTCTCAGCGTCAAGGGTTCTCTCATTGCAGATCTGCTTCCCAGATGATACCATGCTAGTCCGGGGGATCAGAGACAGTCATCTCTTGACTCCCCCAGACGTCTGGCAATATACAGATAAAGGCTACTCAGCCCCGATGATGGTCTCTCCTCCTCCTGATGATCTGGCCTCTCAGATCCCTTGGCATCCTTCTAGCAGAGGTGTTCGTGAAACCTCTTCATGCACCCTTGATTCGATCTCGATCTGAGCCATAAAACCCAGAAATCCCAGAAATAGAGCATCGTTTTCGAGCTCTGAAACTCTGAAACCCTTTCTACACCCTTGATTCGGTCTCGATCTGAGCCATAAAACCCAAAAAACCAGAAACAGAGCATCGTTTTCGAGCTCTGAAACCCTGAACTCCTGCCTGCATTCCATCCTCTCGGCGTGCGAGTTTCCCCGCCGAGAGCCGTAAGGCCGAGAACCCTTCCCCTCCTTCCAGCTAAACGACAAGCCTCTTCTTTGCAAACACCACAGCCCACAGCCTCCCGGCGCTAGGCTCCCGGCGCGGCCATGAGCGCGCCGAGAAGCCTTGCGCCGAAAGCTCCCTCCATCCACCAAATGCCCAGGCCGAGAACCCCCCCCCCCCTTGGCCAACCAAATGTCCAGGCCGGGAGCCCCCCTTTTGTCCACTAAAAGGCCATGCCGAGAGCCCCTTTGGCCAATCAAAGACCATGCCGAGAACCCCCTTTGGCCAATATAAAACCATGTTGAGAACTCCCTCTTGGGCCAGTAGAAAGCCACACCGAGATCCCTCCTTCGGCCAATGAAACCCAGACCAAGGTTCATCTCTGCACCATTATCCTTCAACTCTTTAACCTCTCCATACATCTGTCAAGAGGATGCTTAGAGATCACCAGATACACCCTGAGGAGATACAGTAATGGGGAAGACCTCCCCTACATTCCTATGTCCCGAATTGGATTCGCATGTAACCCCACGGGTTCGATGGACCTTGTCTTTACAAGGGTTTCGTCGGTCTCCGAGAAGGGGAATAGTGACCGATGTCAGAGACATGGACAGTCTCTTCGAGCCTTAGTGCTCACTCATTTTCCGGCTTTCATCCCGGCACTCCGTGGATGTCAGCCTATACCATTCTCTGGCAAATGCTCGGTCCAGGGGAGGTGCTGCCAAAATTCTCTCAGGAAGATGAAAGTCGACATCAGGTTGTCCCCCGGGCTCTGCATGATAATGGTGACAGGGTTTCCCTCGACCCTAGACTTCCCAAATCCCTCTTCTATCCTGATGCTCCTGTAAAGCCCAAATCTAATCCAGCTCAGATTTGATGAACTGATCTACCTTGACCCCATTGAATCTATCTATTTTAGCCTGGATCATCGATGAACTCAAAGCAGAGCATCGTTTGAACCTTGAAACCCTGTAGCAATTCCAGCTTCTCGGCGTGCTACATTCTCCGCCGAGAACCCTCCTGCCGAGAGGCCTGCCGCTTCAGCAAACCGACAAAAAGGCCATCTGAGCCCTTGCATACAAAGCCTCCCGGCGCCAAGCTCCCGGCGCGGCAAGGAGCGCGCCGGGAAGCTCCAGGCCGAGATCCCCTGTAGGCCAACTCCACCCTTCATGCAAAATCCCCAGCCCTTCCCGGCGCCACCTTCCCGGCTCGGTAATGGGCGCGCCGGGAACCCTCGCGCCGAGAGCCACCCCTTGGCCCTCTTGTCAGCGCGCCGGGAAGCTCACGCCGAGAGCTTCCCTGGCTTTCTTTTCTGCGCGCCGAGAAGCCCCATTGGCCCTCTTCCTCGCGCGCCGGGAAACCCCCCTTGGCCCCCTGCGCGCCGAGAAGCCCACACCTATGGCCATTTGGCCCTTGCGCCGAGAAGCCTACGCCGGGAACCTCTCGGCCTCCTTGCCTTCACGCCGGGGACCTATACACGCTTGAACTGCATTGATAACCTACTCAAATATTTTATTACTGAGCCCTCAATCCAAATTTTGTTCCGGGGGCTCCGCCCCCGGAAACCCCCGCAAGGGGCGCTGCCCCCTTGACCCCCGCGACCTGACCGGGCAGGTCGATCCCCGCGACCTGACCGCGCAGGTCGATCCGCGTGCGAGGGCGCAACATTAAGCGTTCACTTACATTCCGTCGTCCCGCATCGGGTTCACGAATAA
Organism: Amorphophallus konjac; assembly: GCA_022559845.1. NCBI lineage: Eukaryota > Viridiplantae > Streptophyta > Magnoliopsida > Alismatales > Araceae > Amorphophallus > Amorphophallus konjac. The sequence continues at coordinate 135,809 of JAHNEJ010003378.1, forward strand.
CCCCTTTAGCTCGGGAGGGCTCTGCCATTGCACGAGTGCCGCCGGCTTTTATAGGGAATATCAAATATTGCCCCATGGCAGATACACGATTCGGGAAGTTCAACACTTCTCTCTCTTTTGGCTTTCATCCCGGCACTCCGTGGGTGATAGCCTATTTCCCCCTGGGCATAACCCAGATAAAGGGAAGATGCTGTCGAAATACTGATCGATGTTTTAAACCTCATCACGGTCGCGGCTCAGGCTACCTGTGATTGAGATCCTCCTTCCCCCCTTAACCCCGGGCTTTGAACCGCTGACTTAGCGATATCATCCGTTTCTACGGTTGGTGTCATTATCTTGCCCGCCTTTCTGGCTTCGGTATGAAGTTCCATTTCCGCACACGAATATACGTTTACCTCTCGAGGCCTCCTACTTTTAGCGTTTAATCAAGGGTTGTCCTTCCTTGGAAGGACGTAATTAACGTCATAGCGTTCAGGGTATGACGGACTTCTGGTCCTGACTCGGACTTCACAATCGACTGACCATGTCAGATCGAGCGCACAATAAAATTGTCACTTCGGTGACTGACATGCCAATAAATAAATAATAAAATAAAATAAATAAATAAATAAAAAATAAACCAAATAAGATAAATGCGTCCACAAGTCTGGCACGCCCGGTGGGACCGAGTCTCCCTTCATCTTTACGCTAAAATAGGAGGCCCCGCGGGCCCCCCTCAAAATTCTGATTCCGTGTGCTTCCTTATTTCCAGGAAACTGCGATGACGACTGAAAACACGTCTGTGTGCTTCGACAAACAACCCCTGGACATGCATGTCCAGGAGGGATACCTGGCGGTACCATTGGCGTTCGGCTCGTTTCCCCCAGCTGTCGGGCTGCCCAACTGCTTAGGCGTCGTCTACACCGACCTTCTGAAGGTCGATAACAATGAGCAAGGCACTGCCGCGAGTGCCCCAATGAAGACCACTGTCCAGAAGGACAGCTTGCCAGAGAAGACGGCCCCCACGGCCGTCGCCTGCTATGTCCACCACGTCCAGAAAAGGGACATGGTCCCCGCTGCTACTCAAAAGAGGAAGAGAACTAACCGGAGGAGCCGGTATGTTGCTGTTGAACGCCGTCTTTCCAACTCCGGAAAGACAATGATGATCGGGGGTGTCCGGGCGAACCTGAATGGTTGCCCGAGGGTGGTCAAGCCGGATGTGATCGTCCCGCAAGTGCCCACTGCCAACAGATTCCAAACTCTGGCCGCCAGGCATGCCAACTGGGAGGCCGATGAGAGGAAGCCGCTGGCGCCCAAGCCAGCAAAATACAAGCAGGTCTGGCGACCGAAGAAGATGCAGAGCTGGGCTCCAGCTCAAGATGAGGAGAAGACTACCAGTGATGCTGTTGCCCGCTTCAGGGCGGGAAGCCGAAGAAGAAAGGGAAAAGAAACAGGAAATGCTATTGCTGCTCACCCCAGAGCCTGGGGTAGGAGAGATGAAAGAAATTCTCTCTCTTTTGGCTTTCATCCCGGCACTCCGTGGGTGATAGCCTATTTCCCCCTGGGCATAACCCAGATAAAGGGAAGATGCTGTCGAAATACTGATCGATGTTTTAAACCTCATCACGGTCGCGGCTCAGGCTACCTGTGATTGAGATCCTCCTTCCCCCCTTAACCCCGGGCTTTGAACCGCTGACTTAGCGATATCATCCGTTTCTACAGTTGGTGTCATTATCTTGCCCGCCTTTCTGGCTTCGGTATGAAGTTCCATTTCCGCACACGAATATACGTTTGCCTCTCGAGGCCTCCTACTTTTAGCGTTTAATCAAGGGTTGTCCTTCCTTGGAAGGACGTAATTAACGTCATAGCGTTCAGGGTATGACGGACTTCTGGTCCTGACTCGGACTTCACAATCGACTGACCATGTCAGATCGAGCGCACAATAAAATTGTCACTTCGGTGACTGGCATGCCAATAAATAAATAATAAAATAAATAAATAAATAAATAAAAAATAAACCAAATAAGATAAATGCGTCCACAGGTCCCTAGCGCGATCTGTTGTGTCGCGCTAGGAGGCCCTAGCGCGACCTGTCTTGTCGCGCTAGGGGATCCTAGCGCGATGTTCCCTGTCGCGCTAGGAGGCCCTAGCGCGATGTTCGCTGTCGCGCTAGGGAGTCCTAGCGCGTTCTGTCCTGTTGTCGGGTGTTCCTCTTGGGCCGTGTGTGTGTCCTGGATACCCCGTGGAGTTCCGTGACCGTGTCTTTGGTGTCCGGAGGTTCCGTTTGCCTTGGTCATGAGTTTGGCCGTCGGCGGTGCGTCCGTTTTTCTCCGACCGTGGCCCCCGTTTGACGGAGCTAGTGCGTGGGGTGATTCCCCCACGTTGTCGGACTCGGACGTCGTTTTCCGTTGACTTGAGAGTCTACTCCTTCAGTGACCCTCCACTAGTCGTAGCCCACCAGTACGAGGTGCTGGTCTCACCTGGGAGTGGTGTACGGGCACCCACCTTTCGAGACGGTTTGTGGACCGGTTACCGTAGGCCCCTCGTCGGTAGCCAGAGTCCGGCTACGGGGGAAAACCGGTCAGAGGACCAGACCTAGTGACGCAAGGTCTGTGTGTGCACGCGTGGTTGGGGGCGGTTGGACCCACGTCGACGGGCGTGACCCCAGCTAGTTACTTGTTTGTGGTTACTTGTTCGGTGTCTGCGTCTCGGGTAGGACCTACCACGTCAGGCGGTTCACCTGCGGTGCGGTGTAAGACGTCAGGGGACGCTACCGGCTGTGCTTCTAGTGGGTGGTACTCCTGTCGAGTACGGAGTGTCAGACTGTCAGTCGTGTGTTTCCGACCTTCGGGTTTTGTCGGTTTGGTCGTTGAGCTTCGGTCTTTTTTTACCGTGGCACGTGTGTCGGTTTGCGTGCCGTAGGGTCTTGTCTTGTAGAGTGCAGGGCTTTCCTTTCCGAGGTACTCTCCTACCGCTAGTGTAGTGGTTTCTCGTTTTACGAGGTAGTGTTCGAGTGATCCCTACTGAGTCTTGTTCCGAGACTCATTCCCTGCGTGTTTTCACCGTGTTTCAGGTGAGGCGCCACCTTCGGGGAGCGCGTCGGGGGTGCAGCGTGGTGCGGGTGTCCAGAGGTAGTGCCAGAGGTCAGAGCCGGGGGATGTCCCGAGTAGCTGTACTTTCCTTTCTTGTCACTGTACTAGTCGTGGACTATTGTTATTATTGTTAATTTCTATTGTGGACCATATAAATTATTAATTTATTTCCTGCTTAATATTATAACTGTTTAATTTATGCAATTATCTATGATGCTTGTGTAGTTTCCACATCATCCTTTTAACCCTTCCGAGTCTTCGGGCTCGTGGGTGGCGGTACGAGTCTCGGGTTATCGGGCCTTCCCGGTAATCGGATTCTCGGGTCGTTACAACTTGCCCCTTTAACTTGTCAAAGTTGAGCACCTGTTTCCTCAAATTGGACGAAAGAATGTGCCCATATACTGCAATTGGGTGAAACAAGGCGCTCTTGGAGCTAGATTTGACAAAACATAGCCACGCGGCTAGGGTTCGACAAATCATGGGCGCCCAACGCCTTTGTTGTGACCAAACATCACTCTGGCTGCGCGTCTTTGTTTGGAGTAAAAAGGGGCGCTCAGCGTCGCATATTCGTCAAACTATAGGCGCCCAACACCTTGCTTTTGACAACTTATAGGTGCTCAATGCCTCACATTTGACAAGCTAGGAGTGCTCATTGCCTTAGCTTTGACAAACTATTGATGTAGGCAACCAATCCTTCAGTTTGACCGAAACAAGCTTCCCGACCTTCATGTTTTGACAAATCAATGACACCCGGCGCCTTACTTTGACATATGAAGGGCGCTCACCGCTTCATTTGGAACCAATCAAACCGGGGGGGCTTTCAATTGGACCAATTGAAGAGTCCAGCAGTCCCCATTCCTCGCCTATAAATACCAGAAGAAGCCCAACGGCCAGGGGCCTCCGAGTATCATCCGAAGCTAGAGAGATCACACTCAAGCTACTGTTGCTGGAGTTTGACTTTACTCTGAAAGATAAAGAGAAGTGTATTGTTGTTGTCTGGACTTTTTATATTTTGAATAAGTTAGTGTTGGGATGATCTCAGTCGATGCTCTGTTAAGAGTCTCCTGATCCACTCAATCCAATTCGACCTTTGATTATATTCAACTTAGTCTCGATAGTTAACTCAATTGACTCAACTGTCTCAATTTATATGTCATGCCCCGAACCAATAGCAGCGGAAACTACTCGGAACGTGGTAGATAATGGTCATGTCAATCAGAGCGCCAGGATAAACAAACCACAAAATAAATAAACAAGATCAAATTTAGATAAAATATAATTTCATTAATAATTCAAAGGTCTTTATTACAATTCTTGACTCAACTTGAAAATTCAAAAGAAAAGACATGAAATAAGACTCTCACTACACAACTAGACTCAAGAAAACAACAAAAGACTCCGATCTTCTATAACTCCAAGAACTCTCGATCACTCTTTGCCCATCCTATCTGAGTGGATTTCATTCGCTTTATTACTTGAAAAATGTTAAAGAAACTGAGTGAGCAAAAATGCTCAATAGGAATTACAACTATATCGCCAAACAAAATGTAAGTAATTAATGTCTTTCAATATGTAATGAGACTTTATGACAATCAGTATGAAACCATACACTAACTCAAGAGACGATCAAGGGTACAAGATGGCACGATTGATGGGAGATAGAAAGTCTAGAGGTATGAGATAATTCAAATATCAAAGAATAGCTCTTGACAATGAAATAGATCATAAGGAATCAATAACAAGCTTTCATAGTATATCAATGATTTGAACGTTATAATGAACATAATATTGAATTGGCCCATTAACGTTAGAGTTTCAAACAATAATTTACCCATTCCGGGTCAAGGACAATAATTTATTCAAGTCGTTCATTCATTCGATCATTCATTCATTTGGAAATGTCTAACATTAATCTTGCGTTGGGTAGGTGCAATGCCAACATCCCATTTGATCAATGCTTCCACGGTTAATGAGTAATTCTGGTGCTCCTCTCAGAACCTGACTGGGCCTTATCGCATTGGCATTATGGTCGATTGGACCATTAGTCACAATCCATTAGTTTCTAGACAATTCCATTCATTCATTAGTGGCCAATGAGTCCAAAGAAATTATGTTCCAGTAACATGAAAGGAATCAATAACTATAGGTCATTACGATCTCATTGAAATATGAACTAAGCTAGAACTTAGATCCAATTCATGAAAGTTCCAACAAGGTCAAGCAACAAGGTATAAGACTCTCAATAATACATTCAATGGGCCAAGAAAATCGAGGGAATATGCCAAGCATAATGAACCTCGGACTTAGGAACATGTAAGACATTCAATTATTCAAAACTAGATCATTAGAGACACTGGGTTGAACGTGGTCGGTCAGAGGGCCGCCTTCAAATGAACACGGTCACAGTGGGCACCGCCTTCAGTGAAGAACGCGATCTGACTGACGGCCGTAATCCACTCAGGGGTTGAAAAACACACGATCTCTGATAGGGTGCGTTCTCAAACAGAGCCTGAACGTAGTTTGGGTGGAGGCCGCGTTTAGTACATACTCAATAGATCGTTGATAGAATCTCGTTCTATCCTTCCAATGGCCGGTTGAACCCTATCCTACACAGTAGGATGTGGATTCTAGTGGTTTTCAATATTTTTAGGGTACAACCTGCTCGACGTTCTAGTGGGAATCCCAGGCTCACTGAGACTTACGGAGGCCTCGTGATGTGACACCACCCTTGGACCTATTTTGTAAGCATTCAAGTTGGGCAGCGGACTCACACTAGCGAGCTCACTCGCTTGGCGCACATTAGTGCCCGAAGGCAACTTGGCGATGATGAAGAGGGTCCGAGGCGGGTCCTTGAGGCTCCAAAGGTTGGCTAGCTTGGGGATAACCCCAAATGGGCATGGGATGCCCAAATCATGGGCGGCCAGCACACCAAGGGTGTGAGATGTAATGGCTCACTCACAACTTGCCCGCGGTGGTCACTCACGACACTAGCAATTTAGGGCCGAGCTCTCATTCACCGTCTGACGAAACAATGGCGATAATACTATGCTAGCAATGAATTGAAATCAGCCAAGAGAGGGACCGAGGCTCACCTAGCCGGCGTGAAGACGCCGACTCCGGCCGGAGACGGGGGCGAGAGGGGAGGCGTGGGTATGCACCCGCACGCCGCGTCGACGGAGCTTCAAACCTGCGACCTGAATTAATACATGAACTACACCCCTTGCAAGGGGGTTGGACTAGGGGTGGGAGTTCAAATTACAACCAAAAATATTCCTCCACGCAGGGAGGGGCCTTCAGCCGGCCAAGCGGGGAGGGGAGAAACGGGGAAAGTATGCCGAATGAAGATCGAGATCGGTTCAGTCTTCTCTCTGCGAGTGCTGACAGTCGGTCGAAGATGTTGCTGCTGTGACTTCTCCCGAATTTATTTGGGGACGAAACTACCTGAAGAATCTTCGTATCTGGAACAGGGTGACTCAAGAATTTTTTAAATTTCTTTAGGCACCCCTGCTGGTCGGGGTGGGGGCTTGAACAGGGTGGCAGACCCTCGGATCTGACAGTTTCAGGTTCCCAACAGCAGGAAGAAGATGGTGCCACGACCGCTCCTGAGCTCAGAATCAGGTACCTCTAGAGTCGTTGGAACCGTTGACGAGTCCTCTTCGAAGCAAGACTGATGGGGATGCCAACTGATGTCGGGGTCGACCGGTAGGTTCTGAACACTGAGGAGGGGTCAGTGAAGACTGAGTGGAGGTAGATCCGAGCGCCTGGAGGAAAAAATTAATAACTCTTGAGAACGAATGCCGATTGGAGTTCCGCCTCTTGATTCTAAAAGCAGACAGGTCGAAGATGATCTTTGCAGAAGAACTTTTGTCCTGATTCACGTTGGATTTGTCGTGGCAGAGCTTCCAATCACGTTCAGGTGCTCTGTCAGGAGAGCTTCGCGCAGTAGAGGGAGAATGGATCTCCCGGGCAGCTCGGTGCTTGGACGACAACGAAACCACCGCCGTTGTGAAGAAGACAGGCAGACGCTTCCGTGGGTACCTCTTGGGCCTTCAGATTCTAGGGGAGGTGGTCGGGGTGGTCGCTGCTAGCAGGTGATCCTCTGCAGGTCGCCAGCTGCAACCAGGTTCACCGAAGTAGATACCCAAAGACCTTGAGTTGAGATGGAGATGTTGAGGAATGGTAAAGGGGAGGGGATGAATGATTGGTAGGGAGTGTGGGGGAGGTGTGGAGGATGGCTAAGGGTGGTGGAGGGGCTGGAGAAGGGAGAGGGCGCAGGGGGTTTGCTGGTTCACTTACTCTAGATGGTGGAAGGTGGGGGTGATGGAGAAGAACAATGGGAGAGTGGAGGAGATGAGAGAGAGGGGGGGCGACCTAGGGCTGTGGAGGGAAGGGGGATTTCAAAATTCAAAGGCCTAGGGAGGTGGAGGGGTGCTTGAGGTAGTGGGAAGGGTGCTTGGGAAAGTGGGAGGGGTAGTTGGGGGTTGGGTGGTGAGGAGAGGATTGGTGGAGGGGGTCTTGGGAAGGGGTGGAGTATTGATGAGGGTTGTGGGGAATGGGAAGAGGCTTTAATGGGGTAGGTGGGGAGTGGAGGTGGTTGGGAAGGGAGGAGAGAGAAAAATTTTGAAATTGGGGTGGGGGAGGAGAGAGAATGGGGTTCGCCCCCTTTAGAGAGAGAGAGAGAGGGGAATCCACCCCAATAGAGAGAGAGATAATGAGAGAGAGGTCTAGTGGGATTTGGAATTCTGGATTTCAATATTCATGCAAAAGTTGTTACATATGAGATGAGTGGGGGCCTATTTATAGGCATTGGACTTTTCCTAGGACGAAAATGACCCTGACTAAACAACTATTGACCAAGCACTCCAAGGGAGGGGCGCCCCTGGGCCTAGCCCATTAGTTGGGCCCAATAGCCTAACAAACCAACACAATGACACAAGACTTTGGTAGATAACCTACTAACCTAGGTACATGACTCAAATAAAGGGAAAATTACATGATGATGACTCAAATAAAATGTAAAAATTACATGACTAGACTCAAAAAATTATGACGAACACAATGGCGCACGCTGATGAGCAATCCGAGCCTCAAAAGAAGTGGAGGGGGCGAGGGATGCCCCCATCATACCCCCGGGGTGGGAAAAACTCGACCCCGTCGAGTATGGGTCCACCGGGGAAGTAGTACACCAAAATGCAGCTCCGGGCGAACCACGATCTCCAAACTCAACCTTCGCTCATAGCCGGAGAAGGGCACTTCAGCTCGTCAAAGTGGCTCGGACACACCCTCATGCTGGCGATGGGATCTTGCTTGCCTAGTATTGCCGCCGTGTGCTCACGTCGGGCTCTCAGGCTAATTTGTGGTGGCACTCCGAGGGTGTCTCTCGCAAGGATAGGTGTAAGCTCAAGGCACTCACTAGGATCCACCGCGGTGCCCTTAGAGGGTGCCGGATCCGCCACATGAGAAATGGGGTGAATCCCAAAACCCATCGGTAAGTCCAACCCGCAAGTCGGGTTGCCAAAATCACTCGAAACTTGGCAAGGTCCAAGTCCTCGTGCCCTCAAATTGGAGGTGACCCTAGGGTAGAGCCACTCCAAAGTCATCATCGTCAAGTTACCAACTTGGAATTCCAAGTGGCACCCATGAGTTTTTGCCCGCTTGTTGTGAATCTCACCGCTTGTTGCTTGATACTTGCTCGGATGCATATGCCATGCACTATGATGCGGTGTGAGTGGACAATGTATGGTATGCAAAGGTGGTCCAGGGCAACCACATATAGACCTATCATGCATTGATGTTATGAAGACTTTGAATGATTTGGGAGGACCGGGGCATCCATAGGTGTCCCTCTTATGAGTGAGTGTGATGAATGTTGGAGGACCCGGACACCCATGTAGGTTCCTAGCATACATAAGACCAATGGTGAATTGGGGAGGACCGTTACACCCAAATAGGGACCACTCATGCTTCCTACTTGACATGTGGGTGATGTGAATGAATGGACCCGACTTTCTAATCATGCCAAGTGGTGTGTTGTGCCAAGACTTATGCACTCCTATCCTAGAGATGACCTCCATGTGCATGGGTGTGGGGTGGCCCTTGATCTTCCATGTGAAAGGGTCGAAAGGATCTAGGAAGGTGGGTATCATGGAGAGGGGCTCTTCATTGTTTCCTAAGTGTATTTCACCCATGGTCATGGTTCCTTGGTGTGGTCCGGGTCTTGGGAGAGGTGGGCTTGGTCCAACATGGTTGGTTGGGGTAGGAAAAGGTTGGTGGTGAGTAAGGTGGGTGGGTGTAGGAAGGGATCGAAGGGGTCATGATAAGGGTCACTTAGGGAGAGGAACTCTAGGTCCTCATGGTCCTCACATAGTGGTGATTCATCCTCCTCTAGTGAAATAATTGGGCCGAAGTTTTTGGTGGGATGGTCGGCCATGAATGGAGGGCTCGACGTTCTACCCGAGATAAGCAACTCTAATTTATGGATAGCATCGGGCTTATCGGGTATAGGGAGGAATAAGAGAAGGTCACTAGTGTAGCAACCAATGGTGCACATTGAGGTGATGGACCATATGCATAGGTGTAGGAGGCCAAGGCTCCTAGGTTGTTCGACCCTAGGGGTCAACATGCTAGTCATCTCTAATTGCCATGCTAAGCCCTTGAGAAGGTCCTCTAAGGTCTCCACTTGATAGGACGCTTGGATTGTGGTGTGATAGGAGAACAAGGGCACTATGGGAAGGTCTTGTTCTATGGGAGGGAAAACATGGGACATGATGGGGTGATTTGGTCTCTCCTTTAGCCATCTAGCTAGGGGCCCATCTATGATTATGGTGCCATTTGTGAAGGTTTGTGGCTCTTGAAGATCCAGACTATTTGAAGTGGTGAAGGGTTGAGGCTCTTCCTTACTATTGGTGTGAACTTGGGCTTCCTTATGGGCGGGGAGAGGGTCCGGGCTAGCAACTATTCCTATGTGAGTGGGTGTGGCCTCCTTTCTCAAGGGAATGGGAAGGTCTTGTGGAGATGGGGTGATGATGGTTGGGGCATGGTGCACCCGGGGTGGTGAGTGAGGTCGAACTTGGGTTGGGAGTGGAAGTAGTGGTGGCCTAGGTTGGGGTAGGGTTGGGGTTGGAAGTGGAAGGTGGGTTGGGCGAGGGGGTTTAGGTTGGTTGGCCTTGCGAGGTGCATCTTTCTTTGGGGGTGATGGAGGGATAGTGGTGGGGTTCAAGGGAGCTTGTGGGATATGGGTTTGGTGGGGGAATTTGGGTTGGGGGGTGGTGGTCGTCATGGGCCTAGGTGGAGGGGTGGTCATGGGGCCCAATTGGGTTTGTGGAGCTATGGTTGTGGTGAGAATTTGTAGGTAGGGTGTAGATGTGGTGGTCGGGATAGGATAGGTGGGAAGTGGTGGGGAATGGGGGATTAGGTTCTTGGGTTGGTCGGGTGGGGATGGTGGAGTTGAAATGCTCCTTGGGCTTTGGTGATCCGGGTAGGAGGGGAAACCATATCTTGCCCTAAGTTGTTCCTTCATATCCTCCCATGTGGTGAGGGGAGCTTCCCTTCTAATTATCCTTAAGCCTTCAATTTTAACCCAATGAGTTTGAGCCCTTTTGGTTAGTTGCATTTTGGCACATTGAACCTTCCTATCCTCGGACAGGGGATTCCTTTCAAAGTAATGGTCCATTGTAGCTTCCCAATCTAAATATTCTCTAGGAAAGGTTCCATCAAAGGTGGGAAGTGGGAGAGGGACCATTCTATCGTCCGTCCTTGGGGTGGGCCCATTTTCTCCAAGTTGGTTGAGTCGACCCGATATGTTATCAAGCCGCTCATTGGCATAGGTCAAGGCCTTCATGAGGTAGTTGACATGGCCAGGGAGGTTATGTGTGTTAGTGGTAGGCATCCCTTGGTGGTTTGGACTTATGGAGAGGGCCGATTGGTAAGGTCGGTATGAGGTGGCCATACTAGTGGACAAGAGATGCAACCGAGGACTCTAAATGCATAAACATGCCCTAGGACCAACTTGATAGAGACAAGTTGTGAACTTGCTCTGATACCACTTGATGTGACACCACCCTTGGACCTATTTTGCAAGCATTCAAGTTGGGCAGCGGACTCACACTAGCGAGCTCACTCGCTTGGCGCACATTAGTGCCCGAAGGCAACTTGGCGATGATGGAGAGGGTCCGAGGCGGGTCCTTGAGGCTCCAAAGGTTGGCTAGCTTGGGGAGAACCCCAAATGGGCCTGGGATGCCCAAATCATGGGCGGCCAGCACACCAAGGGTGTGGGATGTAATGGTTCACTCACAACTCGCCCGCGGTGGTCACTCACGGCACTAGCAATTTAGGGCCGAGCTCTCATTCACCGTCCGACGAAACAATGGCGATAATACTATGCTAGCAATGAATTGAAACCAGCCAAGAGAGGGACCGAGGCTCACCTAGCCGGCGTGAAGACGCCGACTCCGGCCGGAGACGGGGGCGAGCGGGGAGGCGTGGGTATGCACCCGCACGCCGCGTCGACGGAGCTTCAAACCTGCGACCTGAATTAATACATGAACTACACCCCTTGTAAGGGGGTTGGACTAGGGGTGGGGGTTCAAATTACAACCAAAATATTCCTCCACGCAGGGAGGGGCCTTCAGCCGGCCAAGCGGGGAGGGGAGAAACGGGGAAAGTATGCCGAATGAAGACCGAGATCGGTTCAGTCTTCTCTCTGCGAGTGCTGACAGTCGGTCGAAGATGTTGCTGCTGTGACTTCCCCGAATTTTTTTGGGGACGAAACCACTTGGAGAATCTTCGTATCTGGAACAGGGTGACTCCAGAATTTTTTAAATTTCTTAGGCACCGCTGCTGGTCGGGGTGGGGGCTTGAACAGGGTGGCAGACCCTCAGATCTGACAGTTTCAGGTTCCCAACAGCAGGAAGAAGATGGTGCCACGACCGCTCCCGAGCTCAGAATCAGGTACCGCTGGAGTCGTTGGAACCGTTGACGAGTCCTCTTCAAAGCAAGACTGACGGGGATGCCAGCTGATGTCAGGGTCGACCGGTAGGCTCTGAACACTGAGGAGGGGTCAGGTGAAGACTGAGTGGAGGTAGATCCGAGCGCCTGGAGGAAGAAATTAATAACTCTTGCGAACGGATGCCGATTGGAGTTCCGCCTCTTGATTCTAAAAGTAGACTGGTCGAAGAAGATCTTTCCAGAAGAACTTTTGTCCTGATTCACGCTGGATTTGTCGTGGCAGAGCTTCCAATCACGTTCAGGTGCTCTGTCAGGAGAGCTTCGTGCAGTAGAGGGAGAACGGCTCTCCCGGGCAGCTCGGTGCTTGGACGACAATGAAACCACCGCCGTTGCGAAGAAGACAGGCAGACGCTTCCGTGGGTACCTCTTGGGCCTTCAGATTCACGGGGAGGTGGTCGGGGTGGCCACTGCTAGCAGGTGATCCTCTGCAGGTCGCCAGCTACAACCAGGTTCGCCGAAGTAGATACCCAAAGACCTTGAGTTGAGATGGAGATGTTGATGAATGGTGAAGGGGAGGGGATGAATGATTGGTAGGGAGTGTGGGGGAGGTGTGGAGGATGGCTAGGGGTGGTGGAGGGGCTGGAGAAGGGAGAGGGCGCAGGGGGTTTGCTGGTTCACTTACTCTAGATGGTGGAAGGTGGGGGTGATGGAGAAGAACAATGGGAGAGTGGAGGAGATGAGAGAGAGGGGGGGCGACCTAGGGCTGTGGAGGGAAGGGGGATTTCAAAATTCAAAGGCCTAGGGAGGTGGAGGGGTGCTTGAGGTAGTGGGAAGGGTGCTTGGGAAAGTGGGAGGGGTAGTTGGGGGTTGGGTGGTGAGGAGAGGATTGGTGGAGGGGGTCTTGGGAAGGGGTGGAGTATTGATGAGGGTTGTGGGGAATGGGAAGAGGCTTTAATGGGGTAGGTGGGGAGTGGAGGTGGTTGGGAAGGGAAGAGAGAGAAAAATTTCAAAATTGGGATGGGGGAGGAGAGAGAATGGGGTTCGCCCCCTTTAGAGAGAGAGAAGAGAGAGAGAGAGAGGGGAATCCACCATAATAGAGAGAGAGATAATGAGAGAGAGGTCTAGTGGGATTTGGAATTATGGATTTCAATATTCATGCAAAAGTTGTTACATATGAGATGAATGGGAACCTATTTATAGGCATTGGACTTTTCCTAGGACGAAAATGACCCTGACTAAACAACTATTGACCAAGCACTCCAAGGGAGGGGCGCCCCTGGGCCTAGCCCATTAGTTGGGCCCAATAGCCTAACAAACCAACACAATGACACAAGACTTTGGTAGATAACCTACTAACCTAGGTACATGACTCAAATAAAGGGAAAATTACATGATGATGACTCAAATAAAATGTAAAAATTATATGACTAGACTCAAAAAATTATGACGAACACAATGGCGCACGCTGATGAGCAATCCAAGCCTCAAAAGAAGTGGATGGGGGCGAGGGATGCCCCCATCACCTCGATGAAGAAAGTTCCAATCCGACGGAAGGAGTATTCGGCGGAGCGTCCTAACCTCACCAAGAATTATGTTCCTATCACACTACAGAAACCAATAACGAGCGGTAGGTTATTATCACCGGAGTGATAAAACCTTCAATCAAGACATTGTACAATCTATCTTAAAACACCGGCCAATATCACATGAGTATACAAGAATAAGAATCATGCTATGAGATGCATCAATTTTAAGTTATCAGGGAAACATCTACTCTTTTAACATGCTATGAACAATGGAGATAAGATGAGACATGGAATAATGGGAAAAATAGGAATATGAACCTTGAACTTAGAAAATTATGGTTTATATACATCCCCTAGTAACTTTAGTTGGTTCAGATGATGTGCATACATGAAAAATAAGCATCTAGACTCATTAGCACTAACCAAGCATGCTGGAAAGACATCAAGGTTTCTAGAAACCTTTGACAGAACGCGGCCGTCATGGGTGCCGTGATCATGAAGAAAGCGGTCAGTAGGGGAACCACGATCGTTACAAAAATAATTAACCCAAAAATATGAAATATATGTGGAACGCGGTCTATCGGGGCACCGCGATAATAAAGCGGTCTCTGCTAGGGCCATGCTCACTTCCAGGATGACGTTTCTGGCGAGAACTGACACATCTCGACTCAATCATGAAATTCGTGCAATATGACCACGAGAAATTGGGGAAAACTATGCTAAATCAAAGTAGACATGCATGGGAACATCTTTAATCCATTAATTAGGGGTTTGGCCCGAGAGAACACCTACCTTAAGTTGCTCAAAAGAAGAAGAAAAGAAGAATGCGAAGAACACGAAGAACGCCTCCTAAATCCTCGATTTCTCCTCCTAGATCGCTCCTCCAATGCCCAAAAGCCTTCTCCCACGAACTAGGGTCAACTAGGGGGCTATGGGGTTGGTTTTATGGGGTTTAAGGCTCCTAAGAGTCCTAATTAGAGCTAGGAAACCTAGATAGGGAAAAACTCTAAAAAATTAGGTTTTTATCTATATCTAGGGCCGCCCCCCACCCAATCTAGCTCGAATTAAGGTTAGGGTTTCTGTAGAGAATGACCTAAATATTATTGGTCTTAATTTAATTTTGTTTTGGGACCCAATTGATAGAGTTCTAGCTTATTTAGCCCATTTAGATCTAGGTTTTACCTAAATTATGAATTTTAGGCATTTCTTCCCAATTAACCAAATTAGATCCATCTTTTAGCCCAATAATTACTAGGTACTAGCCCATGTCAAATTATAGAATTTACAATTTATTTAGCCCATTACAATATTGTGAAAATTAGCATTTCTATTAGGCCTATTTCATTATTATACACAATTTAGTCAGCATATTTCCTTAATTACAATTATTACAAAAATTCCTGATTTAATTTGTCTCATTATCATCATGTGAAACATATTTATTCAAATATTAAACTTATTAAATCCGGGTTGCTATAATGCAGTTTATTAATGAAATTACAAGGTTTTCCTTCAATATTGCTTATTACCATTATAAAAATATTGGCTAAAGAACTTAGTTGATTAATTAGATTAAATGTGACAATTATAATTCCCCATTCTATTTATATATTTGTGGCCCTTTTAAAAAAATAAAATATTATCATAACATTGAAATAAAAGCATCGTTAAAAGTTATTAATTAAGAGTCAATTTTATTTCACATTAAGAATGCAATATTATACGTTCATTTCCCTTAACTTTTACATATAATCTTACTAATTATTTATACATTAAATCTCTGGTTAAATTATTATTTAGAACCTACTTGATTGATTAGTTTGATCCGATTGAGTTCCTTTTTAATTTATCGCTCCTTGATTTAATCAACCTTGAATCAATTATTTATTTACCAAGTTTATTCACATGAAATTTATCTAAATGCAATTTGTTCAAGTAATTACAATATTAATCTTTTCTTACCTTAACTATATATATATATACATATATTTAGTCATTATTAATTAATCAGGGTATTACATTATATCTCAATCGACGACCATCTCAGTCGACTCCTAGTTGACGATTGTCTCATATATCTCTCAGTTGACTCGATTATTTCGATCTATATTCCAGTTGATTTGACTGTCCCCTGACTGTCCCAGTTTATACAGTCATTTTTAGTCACTCTGATTCGATCACTCAACTGTCCCAATTCATACAGTTACTTTTCCTATGGAAAATTCAATTATTTCATATAAAACCCAACATTTAGCTATGTTTTGGGTCATAATTCCTACTGATGTCTACTTTATCCCAATGACCCTATTGCTGGCTTAAAACTCAATTTTGCCCTAGGTCAGTTATGATCCAAATGCCTTTTATCTCCCAGACACTAGTTTTGCTCCGGATCTGTTACAATCGATCCCGACCGCTCCTCTTACACATGCGGTCGTGCCGCCTCCCCTATGCAAGCCTTGGCAATGTCTTAGTGATGTGTCTCAATACATGGGCATATCTGCTGTTCCACCACACGGCACTTCCAGACATGCAATCATCCCAGCACGAGGGCACATTCAGGGACCCCCTGTCACTCATCTCGAATGCAACCTGGGTACCTGCACAGCCCATTCAACTGCAGTTGTGCTGCATTTAGAGTTGATATCCTCCCAGCATATCATCTCACTTTGGATAATTCGGTAGTGTGCAACCGAGTCTCTTTTTTGAAGCAATGACCCCGGGACTGTCGCTAGCGACGAGGTTGTCCCGTGGCTTGCACATGTTAGAAAAAGTGCTCGTGTATCTCTGTAATTCCTTTCACGGCTTTTATCAATGAAATGTGGATGTTCTTGTGTACATTTTATTCTCACTTTCATGGGCAGTTGTCTCAATAGCAATCACGCAATCCCTTCTACGTCAAACCCTTTTACAACACCTTATCCCCCTTGCCAACGAGAATGAATGAAGGTGTTCGGATTTAATCCGATGTAAATAAACATCGGTCGCTTGCGATCGATGGGGATTTCATCTAGCACCCGATCTCCCATATCACCTGACAATCCGCACTTACGAATATCTTCCCTAATTATCGAGTAGTCGTCTCGTCAAAGGTGGGATCTCGTTGTGCGCCCTTAATATCTTTATTTGAATATATATATATATATATATATATATATATATATATATATATATAAAAGAGGAAGTAAAGTCCTTGCGAAATAAAAGTTGGCACGCCCGGTGGGACGATTCCCGCCTTCTTCATTCATCAGCAAGGGTGATGATGTCGTTCCATGGCCATGACATTTTCCTCCTTTCTTACAGGAGAGGTAGAGGAGGGCTCCTAGATGCTCCTGCGCAAGCGTCTCCTAACCAGCTCAAGCTCCCCCAGTCCAGTTCTCTAGTACTCCAATAGACATCCCAATCTCGGTCACTGATGGCGTTTGTCACTTACGGTCCATTGGTGGTTGCGGCACATGCGCAACATGGCTACCTCACAGTGCCGATCGCATTCGGCAGCTTCAAGCCAGTTGTTGGTTCACCCTATTTCTTGGGTGTGATTACTGCAACGACAGTTGGGTCGGTCACCGCGGCCCAAGCGGATGCGCCATCCCCGGCCTCTCTAGCAAATACCTGCTTCAGTTCCAAGTCGCAGGTCCCAGTCTTCCCATATGACATCACCGGCCCTTCGGTACGAGTGATGAAGACTGCTCCATCAACTCCCTAGGCGGGTTCCCGATCCAGCACCCCGATTATCTCAACAATCCGCGGTCATCCAAGATCGCGGGTCCCAGTTCCAACCAGTTCAGTCCCCTAGACGGGTATTTGGCCCGGGGTTTCGACACCCTCAGTTTTCGCCCAGAGTGTCACACCTCAAGCGATTCCACACCAAAATTTCTTTGTGCACCATGTGGGCGTTGAGACCTCCTCAGCTCCACAAAGGAAGGGCTATGGCGGCCATCGACACATGGCTGCCCCGTCATTAAATACCTCTAACTCAGGTCAAACAATGTTGGTCAGAGATCTCCGGGTTCGGCTTGATGGAGGAGAGCTGATCATCATGCCAGATCGACACGTCCCAACTATTGGGACCTCTAACCGCTTCGAACTCCTACGACGCATCCAGGAGGATGAAGCCTGATTAAAGGACGTCACCACTTTGGCTCTGCAAAGACGGCGGTCTTATCACGACGCATCCAGCACCACCAGGCCTCGATAAGGAGGCAATTACAAACGAGAACCTCGGCCCTGTTTCAAATGGATGTTGGTCACCCGAAAGGAAGCCCAGGCCATCCGAAGGGTGCAAGCTGATACATTGTGCCAGTTGCCCGAGCAACGCCAGGAATGAGACCCATTAGAGCCTTCATCTAGTCACCTAAATGTTGCCCAGACGACGGAGAAAGTCTGCCCTAGTAGATACGGGCGGAGGGAGACCCGTAGCCGATATGACAAACAACCCGCCTCGAGCTCCTCTCATGGCGGCTAGAAGTGAACGACATATACTTCATCAAAAAGAATTTTCATCTTCGACAAGCTAGGGGCACTTGTACCGGCTTGCCCTGACAAGCCTCCCAAGAAGAAGAGAATCGTACGGGTCATCAACGAGGCCATACAGGTCTTTACATGCTATGCCACTGGCCACAGCCCGAAGACCAGACTGATGATTTGAATGAAACTCAGGCACATTGGAGGCGAGATCGACCCCAAGCACAAACTTCGGCGTCGATTGGTGAAGGAGGCATCTTCGTCCGATCCACTTAGTCAACCTCGAGTTAAAGAAGTCACTGTAGAAGGTCGCAGCATCCTCACGCGTGAGGAACATATCGTCAACTCGGGACTTGATGGTGAAGGGTAGGGGATTACAATAGAAGCCCTGCTAAAAGAAAATCAACAGCTAACCACTCTCCTCCAATAATTGCTACGAGAGCGTGATTCTCAGCCGCACCACACAGTCCGGCTTCTGACCGAAGGATAAATTCTCTCAGAGAAGTCTGGTGGTGTCAATATTTTAACCTTTGTCACTCAAACACCGACAATGGCAGGACCTAGTGCGCCCTTCGCAGAGCCTAATCCTCGGCCAATCAATATATCAATACCAGAAAGCTTCATGGCATAGCGGCAAATGATCGAGCGAATTATCGAAGCTAAGTTCACTCAGTATGGCGAGGGGGTCGCCCTAGTGGACCTTTATAGTGTGCCATATCCACTACATCATCAGATTAAGAAGCTTCCTCCGGAATATACCAAAGTTCCAAACCTACAAAAGTTCAATGGGGAGGGGTCTCCTCACGAACACTTGGCCTATTATATAATGGCGCCATGGGTGAGCTATCGCTGGACAAGTCATATCTCCTCCGATATTTCGCCACTTCTCATACAGGAGTCGCCTTCCAGTGGTATTCCCGCCTGAAGTCCAATTCTGTAGCAGACTGGGCTGATTTACAGAAAAAATTTCTTGACCGTTTCCAGGTAGGTGAGAGAAGAGTCACGTTGTCTGAGCTCTACTCTATTCGGCAGAAGAAAGGCGAGACGACCCTTGATTATATCAAGCAATGGCACGACCTCAGCATGAGATGTACTCACCCTCCAATCCAAGAAGATGCCATTACTATTTGTAGAAAAGGTTTGGTGGCGGAGGTCACTAAGAAACTTCTTGGCACCAATGTGAAGAGCTTCGATCAACTCAACTCTACCGTAGATGAGATAGAGATGTTCTTCGTCGACAATTCTGGTTATATTTCGGCCAAAGGGAAGCAAGTCTGGGAGCGCCCATCCACTAAAGAAGTGAACGATGTTGAGTTCTCTCCCACGGGTGGTGGGAATACATGAGAGGCTAGATTGAGCCACCCCACAAAGAGATTGGAGAACAAACTACCCACTCCCTCTTTTGGTGAGCGAATGTGAACACCGTTCTCCTTCAAAAAGGAACATACAAAGAAGCTTTTTGAGCTCTGCTCTACACAAGGGCTGATCGAACTTGCTGAACCTAAGAGGCCCGGAGAAGCTCAGAAGGCGAGTGAGCCCAATTTCTATCAATATCACCGTATATTGGGTCACCCCATTGAAGACTATTATGTCTTCAAAGCCTAGGCTGAGAAGTTGATTTGGGATGGTCTCATTGCCGTAAAGAGTGGTCATGTTGACCCACCTGAGCCTCACACTTGGACAAGACCAAATAGAATGGTCAACATTGTCCATTTGTCAGCCCATGTGATACACAAAGCAACTACATCCTCCCCCGGTAACATCAAAAAGGATAGAGTTATCCCCAATAAAGTTGAGGACGAGCAGCGACGCTCCAAGCTCGGCGCTACAACAAAAGGTGTCAGCCCCGCTCCATCAAGGCAGGGTTTGTCTCACAATGATGAATCGTTGTTATCTCAATACCGTGAGCCCAGAGACCAGAATTGCCCTGGCCAAGCTCATCAAAGTCCTAAAGACCAAAGAAGACACATGGGGCAAGACAATAGTCGAAAAGCCCTAGCTCCTCAAGGGTCATCCAGTGGTGCTCGAGCCTCAGCATCATACCCACTGGCTGACGCTGCAAGGCAGAAGGCTACCCCCGCCGCCCCAACAGAATAGCACCCAAGCTAGTGTTCATGGCAAGATTTGGAGTCCCTCCCATTCCCTCGGGAAGTTACGGGGAGACTTCTCCGAGTTCTCCTGGGTGGAGACGATGTTTAGGTAAGTGACCCGTCAAAGGACCTAGAGACAGCTTGACCATAATAAACTCATTATCAACGAGTCACGGCCTCCTCTACGATAGATAGAGGCAAGGAGCCACAGCAGACCGAAGGATCGGTACGGCCGTGCCCAGTGAATACAACAAGCGCTCTCCACAGTGCAACAACTTTAACCACGGGAAAGCGCCCTTCAACATCCATAGCTCCTCGCCCGACTCGCGCAAGGGTCTCGGAGAAGCAGCCATTCCGTCCCAGCTTACAAAAGGAAGGCGGGCACCCCGCCGCCAGCATCGCAACTCAGGAGAACTCCCTAAGGTTAGGATAACAAGGCAAAGTTAGAGTAGCAGACCTTCAACAAGGGGCCCGACAGGACCCAAGTGTACAACCAAATGAAAGAGGCAAGTAGCCACATCCCAGTGCCAGCCTTGCAATCTCCTCATACCAGGAATTGCCACGCGAAGTCATTGAGTAGGCAATCAATGCCACGTTCCGGATACAATGTGGGGAGGATTCTTGGACCCAGGTCCGATCAAGAAAAATTTCCCGACCCCATCCTTCCAAGGTGATGAATCGGCGACACCCCTCCGAGGGCGTGACCACCTCGACGTCGTAGCCCCCTCCTCTTACTCACCATGAAGCAGCTCTCGCTAAGAAGCAAAAGAGAAATAGAAAAAAGAATTTAAAGAGGAAACTAAAAAGACAGGCAGACTTAACAATAGCTCTCTAGACGCCCGTCGAGGTAACACCGCTCCAACGATTACAAAAGCTCATTGATGACTTATAGGAATATGTCCCCTCTCACCCCACTGGGGCAATTTCGCTAAACAAATACATCCCCTTGGTGGAGATCGAAAGAAGATCCCGCTTGAAGGATTGGATGCGTAAAGTCATCCACAGAATCAACGAGGGTGAGAAATTTCCTATGCCCGAAGAATTGTCTTTATTCTATAAAGACACAGAGATTACAGCAGAACAACTAGAAGGGTTGCTCCGGAATCTCAGTTGAAACATGGCGGCTATCCCTCCGCCGGATAATATCAACTCTCAGGGGAATGACCTAGTGGCCTCTCGGACGAGGCAAAGGGGTATCACCTCCCTACATAGGCACCTTCCCGTCGAGCATGAATGAGACACTCGGGTACAAGGTCAAGGGCGTAGTCGCGGGTGTAGAGCCGGACGTGGAAGAAGGTTAGCTTAATCCCCCGAGCAACCCAGAATCCTTCCAGACCATGTTATCTTGTTCCATGGTGAAGAACCCAGCCCCATCCCGGAGGTTGAAATCCAAAACTCCCCATATATATTCGACCCTTCAGACGAAGAGGATTTGAGGGGCAACTCCCCGTCATTGTCCCCAACACCCCTCTCGCCATCGGTACCTACGCTTGTTAGAGTTGAAGACCAAGTAGGGCCACCTGGCAAAGATGATCTGGTCCCATTATTGCCAACAAAGGAGTCGACTTTGGCCCCTCCATGCCCTATCACGTCAGACGAGCAAGTTGACACTAGCGCTCATGACAAAGACAAGGCCGTACAGGTTTCCGAAGAAGACCAGCCGGGTGTGTCCCATATAGTCTCGTTTGATATACTTCCATCAATGGCGGAAGCCTGGGTTCGAGCAGACCGAAAGTTCTTATACCAGTTGAAACGGTTTCCTTCAAATATCACTATATGGGAAGCCATTATCGAAAGCAGAGAGTTAAGAGACACTTTAATAAAGGTGTTGCAAGAATCATAGGTATATGAGTCACATGTAGTAGATCTTCAGAAGGCAACCTGCGAAGCTTTTACGGCAGCCATCACTTTTGAAGACAAGGACGTGGTGCCCTCACATGAACTCTCATTCCCATCATAGCCAACCATTTAGTTGGCACTTTGTAGGGCAAAGTTTGTAATAAGTGTGGTGATAAAGACTTTGATGAAGCACTTCTTACATGTTCACAATGCAAGATAATTACCCAACATCAATATGGCTTCTACACATTGTTTCAACTAAATATGCAACTTGATTGTATATTTAGTTGAAACAATGTGTAGATGCCATATATACTGATGTTCACTAATTATCTTGCACTACGAACATGTAAGAAGTGCTTCATCAAAGCCTTTATCACCACACTTATTACAAACTTTGCCCTACAAAGTGTCAACTAAAGTTAACAAAAAAATAATTTCTATCCCTACAAAAATATTCCTTTGTATCCCTACAAAATATGATCACACTATAGCAAGGGTTGCCATTGGGCCGTCCAACTTAAGTGCTCACTATATAGAGACATATGGTGTTGAAAATGACATAGATCCAAATATGAAGAGAATAAATATCGTAGCCTCTAGAAAACCTAAAACATTTATTTTTAGCCTTACACTAACAAAAGTAGGAACAAAGAGATTAAAAGTAGAAATCACTGCTATGATGCCTACTCAAGATAAAAAAGGGAAATAAAGAAAAATGCCCAATGGATAAGTATCATATGTATGCAACATTTGAGAGCACAAATCAAATCCAACCTGATCAATCCAAGGGTAGAAACCCTCCTTGAGTGCATTATAATGAAGATGAAAAGTAATTAATAGCTATTTTTTTGTCCTGAGCAAAGAAACTGAATGGACCTTACAGATCAAGGAAATAAAGGAGCATTTATAGGTCAAGGCATAGCCTACCCTTTCTAACTGTTCTATTTTTAATTGTAATTTTCCCACATTTATGGACTGAGATTGAGACATACCATCACACTTGCCACATCTCACAAGGCACTTCTCCCATGTCCACCAAATACTAACAAACTAAGGAGATGTATTAAGCTCTTAAGCATCTTGAAATGTGAGAGTTCATTGAAACCCTTGGGAGTAGCAGTGTTATGGGAAACTAGCAAGGGACCCCGATTTGGCAAGATGGCAGTCACGGGGATAACACCGATAGTGCATGTGTGACAGAGGAGTTGACACAATTGAGATCTCATGAACTCACAAGGAGATGGGTACACCCTAGAAGCCTACATAGGTGGGTCACGAACAACAACCTAGAAGTGAATGCAGTAATTAGTGAAAATACACAGGTTAGAATTTTCGATCGTTCTCATCAACATATCCCTACCTAAGTTCACATCCAATCAACACGCTACCATTTCCCTAGACTAGAGGGAGGAATTAGTCAAGGTGTCAGGATAGAATACCCTAGGGGTCGATAGAGTGTTCCCTGGGAGGGGGGTGTCTTCATCATGCAATTCTCTCACCTATATAGAATGATGTCAGTCCCTGGTTGATCTGCTCTTTCTCCTCTTTTGGATCACGATCGGTCTGCAGCTACAGATGGAGCTACTGATCAATAGCAGCAGGGAGTAGATGGGAGTGACTGATCAATATCTATGAGAGAAACTACTCAACCCCCCCTCTGGCATCTAGTCTGCACATAGACCCTCTCCCCTCGTCCATCTCCCCTTCAGCCTCTAACCTGCACACAGACTTCTCCCCCCCCCACCCCCACCCCCATCGTCCCTCTCCCCATTGCACATAGACCCTTCCCCCCCTCGTTCCTCTCCCCTCTGACCTCTGGCCTGCACACAACCCCCCCCCCCCACATCGTCCCTCTCCCCTCTGACCTGCACATAGACCCCCCATTATCCATCTCTCCTCTGGCCTCTGGCCTGCACATGGACCCTCCCCCCATCGTCCCTCTCCCGACCAACCTCTGGCCTATACACAGACCCCCACCATCATCCCTCTCCCCTCCGGCCTTTGGCTTGCACACATACCCCCCTTATCCCTCTCAGCCTCCAGCCTGCACACAGACACCCCCCTCATTCCTCTCCCCTCTGGTCTTTGGCTTGCACATAAACCCCGTAGTCCCTCTCCCCTCTAGCCTCTAACCTACATACAGACCCCCCCCCATCGTCCCTCACCAGCCTACACATAGACCCCCACCTCTCCTCTTCCCTCTCCCCTTCGGCCTCTGGCCTACACACAGACCCCCCCTCATCCCTCTCTCCACCAACCTACACATAACCCCCCTCTTTCCTCTCCCCTTCAGCCTCTGGTCTATACACAGACCCCCCTAGTCCCTCTCCCCTCTGACATGCACAAAAACCCTCCCCCCCATTGTCCCTCTCTCCACTAGCCTCTGGCCTACATACAGACCCCCCCATCATCCTTCTCCCCTTCGGCCTGCACACAGCCCCCCCCGTTCCTCTCCCCTCCAGCCTCTGGCTTGTACAAAGACCCTCCCATTGTCACTCTCCCCTCTAGCCTTTGGTATGGGATCGACGAGGAGGTTCGACTCCCCTCTTCACGATAGGAGATGAACAAGAAAGAGGAAGGAGGGAAAGACTAGGCTGGTCTGTCATTGCTAGATAGAAAGAGGAAGAAGAAGAGGAGGAAGATAGAAGATAGAGCCTAAGGGTGAGGAAGAAGAGGACGAAGAAGGAGAAGGCGAAGATTTCGACTGCTATAGAGGAGGAAGAAGTAGACGATGGGATTCTGGCTGGGTGAGGAAGAAGAGGATGAAGAAAGAAAAGATATGATTTGGGGGCGAGAAGTGAGTGTGAGTGAGATTTAGGGACAACCAGGGGGAAAATGTTGGGCGCCAAAATTTACTGTACACTCCTGCCTTTGGGGTTTCAACCTATTCCCATGCTTTCCATTTTTTTCAGATAAGCAATGTATTCTTATAGGGTGTTTGGTTGTATTTTTTTCCCTCTTTCTCTCTCAAATTTAAAAAAGAGAGAGATAACTCACTTAACTGTGTTTGGTAAGTATTCCCTAATTTTTAAAAGAGAAATCAACTCTATTCAAATCTCTTTCTAAAATAAAACACCTCCTCAATTATTTTTTTTTTTTGAAATCATCCGTCTCGTGAGACCCTTCCCCCTCTTCTTCTCTCTCTCTCTCCCACTCCGTCCTCTCTCTCTCCCCCCCCTCTCTCTCTCTGCAACTACCGGAGGTGCCGGCGCCCCGGAGGGGAAGACCCCCTCCCCCCCTCCTGCGGCCCCCTCCCCCCCGGTAGCTCCCCCCTCCCCCTACGCAGCCTCCCCTCCCCCGGCAGCTCCCCCCTCCCCCCGCGCAGCCCCCTCCCCAGCCCTCCAGCGGCCCCCTCCCCCCTGCGCAGCCCCCTCCCCAGCCCTCCGGCGGCCCCCTCCCCTCCCCCTGGGGAGCCCTCCCCTCCCCCGGCGGCTCCCCCCTCCCCCTGCGCAGCCCCCTCCACAGCCCTCCGGCGCCCTCCCCTCCCCCGGCGGCTCCCCCCTCTCCCTGTGGCGCCCTCCCCCCTCTTCTGCTCTCTCTCTCTCTCCCACTCCGTCCTCTCTCTCTCCCCCCTTCTCTCTCTCTCTCTGCAACTGCCGGAGGTGCCGGCGCCCCGGAGGGGAAGACCCCCCTCCCCCTGCACAGCCCCCTCCCCTCCCCCTGCACTTCCGTCCGCCGGGTCTTCGTTGTGTGCAAGGAAGACGGGGGCGATGACGGAGGACTTCCAGCGGTGGATAGTGGGGCGCTGCCCGTCAGAGGAGGTGAGGGAGATCGATGGCTCCGACCACATGGAGAGTTGTCTGCCAAACACATCTACAGAAATTTTAAAATTTATAATACTGTTGCCAAACAGAAAGTGTCAATTTTTATCAATTTTAAATTTTAAGTCAAAAATTATGTTGACACAATTTTTTAGATAGAAATAGATTAAAAAAAATTATTGTAATAAAAACAAAACAAATTCTAACGTCTTTTCCCACAATCACTCGGAAACCGATACTACACGTTGGCTATTCCGACGTTTTGTAGGTAACCGACAGAATAGGTTGCGTTTATACCTGCGTAAACAAGATGGGTATACCTAGCTACAGAAACTTTTAAAGCATCGATAATGGTGATCTTTACTCACGCTTTACCTAGTCATAGATAAAATCCGTGGGTATAGGTCTAGTTTGTTGTAACGACTGAAGCTTGATCAAAAGATTTTATCAAAATAATAAAATGATCATAACTTTGATATTGGAATTTGGCAGTATGTGTTGAACCAAGCTCAATCATTAGATGACACGATGATATGGAGATAGCCAAAGGGGGGAAGAGAGAAGCAGATGGAGTGATAATTAATTAGGAGTGGGAGTTGGTCAAATTGATGATCTTTGGGGTAGATCGTCTTGGAAAATGTATGCACGGAATGTATAATTTATGCAGAGACAATCTACTATTAAAAAATCAAAAAACTTTTAGAGGAAGAATCTCAAATAGATATGATGGGATGTAGCGCGTAGTCGCTTTCTTTAGACTATATTTCACCTCTACGATGGAGTAATAGACGGTAGTCATCGACTCCCAAGATATGATGACACGATAACGAGTCAATCCGAGTCACTTTGCTAAAAATAGTTGGGTCAAGTTGTATCGTATCATAATAGATTTGGATTAGTCCGCCCCAACAATACTACAATCTTGACAAAAGATTAACTTTTATGCATCATAAAAAAACCGAAGCTTGATCAAAAGATTTTATAAAAATAATAAACGATCGTAACTTCATGGTCGAGATTTAGCAATATGTGTTGGATCAATCTCAACTGTTTGATGACATGATGATATGGAGATAGAGAAAGGGGGAAGAGAGAAGCAAATGAAGTTATGATTAATTGGGAGTGGGAGTTAGCCAAATTGGTGATCTCTGGGGTAGATCATCTAGAAAAATATATGCACGAAGTGTATAATTTATACAGAGACAATCTCCTATTAGAAAATTGAAAAACTTTAGAGGAAGAATCTCGTAGAGATATGATTGGTTGCCGTGCATAGTCACTTCCCTTGGACTAGATTCCGCCTCTACAATGGAGCAATAGACGCGATGGTCATCTACTGTCAAGATTTGACAACACGGTGGCAAGTCAATACGGGTCATTTTGCTACTAAAAATAGTTAGGTCAATAGTTGTATCGTATCATAATGCATTTGGATCAGTCCGCCCCAACAGTACTACAATCCTTACAAAAGATAAACTTTTAAACTTCATAAAAAAACCGAAGCTTGATCAAAAGATTTTATCGAAATAATCAAATGATCGTAACTTTGCGGTTGGGATCTGGCAATAGTGTTGGACCAATCTCAACCGTCAGATGACATGATGATGTGGAGATAGAGGAAAGGGGGAAGAGAAGCAGATGAGGTGATGATTGATTGGGAGTTGGAGTTGGAGTTGGCCAAATTGGTGATCTTTGGGGTAGATCATCTTGGAAAATATATGCACGGGGTGTATTTATGCAGAGACAATCTCCTATTTGAAAATTGAAAAGCTTTAGAGAAAACAATCTCAGTAAGATATCATTCATGGGTCGTAGCGTGTAGTCGCTTTCATTAAACTAGGTTTTGTCTATATAATGGAGCAATAGACGGTGGCCATCTACTCTCAAGATACGATGACTTTCTCATTGACGGCATTAAGGTGCTCTCCAAGTAGCACCGTTGGGGCGAACACCGTAATGACAACATCGCATGTCGTCGTTGAAAAATAGAGATTTTGAGAACAAGAAAATAACAATACGAGAGAGAGGTGACGAAGGTTCTGATCTATATCTAAAACGGAGAAAGACATCCCTTTTTTATAGATAGAATGGGATCCTTTGAAATGGTGGTAATGCCTTAGTTCCTGTCAAATGGATGGACACATCTATCGTAAATCTTCATAAAATCTGAAGAGTTCAAAAATAATAATAAAATATAGAAAACTAGATGGCAAAAATCAAGTTGTGGTAGCATCAGGGGAGCTCAGGGGAGAGGGCGGGAGAGAGAGAGAGGTAGGAGGTGGATAGATAGATAGAGAGAGAGAGAGAGAGAGCTCGGGGGAGGGGGGATGTTGGAGGAGGTCTCTCCCTCCAGCGGCGGTCACGGACAGAAGAGAAGGAGAGGGAGAAGGAGGAAGAGGGAGAGGGGGAGAGAGAGAGAGCTCAGGGGAGGGGGCGTCGGAGGAGGTCTCCCCCTTCGATGACGATCACAGATAGAAGAGAGGGAGAGGGAGAGAGGAACATAGAGAGAGATAGAGAGCTCAGGAGAGGGAGGATGCCAAAGGAGGTCTCCTTCTCCGACGGCAGTCACAAACAGAAGAGAGGGAGAGGGAGAGGGAGGGAGGGAGGGAGAGAGAGAGAGCTCAGGGGAGAGGGCGGGGAGAGAGAGAGAGAGACACAGGGAGTGGAGAGAGGGAGAGAGAGGACGGGGACGGGGAGAGAGAGAAAGCTCAGGGGAGGGGTGGGGAGAGAGAGAGGAGGGGGTGAGGAGAGGGAGAGAGAGATAGGGAGAAGTCTCTCCGAGTGGGAACGACTTCTTCCTCTGAACTCGCTCTCACACAGAGTGACTTTAAGATTTAAAAATAAAAAATTTAAAAAAATTGAACTCCCTTCCATGACAACGACGGAGGGTGAGCTCTGGAGGAGGTAGAGGATGAGTGGGGGAGAGGGGCTGGCAGGTGGGGGGTGTTCCTGTGAGCTCCCAAGGGGGGGACAGGGTCGTCAGCAGGAGTGGGGGGAGAGAGAGAGGAGATGGAGGCAGTGGCTTTGGAGGAGGGGGGTGTTCACCGATAGGGGGCTGGGAGTAGTGGCGTAGGGGGCTGGGAGGGCAGGGGATGAGTGGGGGAGAGGGGGTCGGGAGGGATAGGGGGGCTGTCGCCGCCACCGACGCGTATAGATCAATCAGGCCCTCGTCGCTATCAACAAGTGCCCAGGAAGGGGGAGAGCGCCAAGAGGGATGGGTGGGCTATCGCCCTCCGGAGACCTCCTCGGATGTCCCCTCTTCTCTGAACTCTCTCTCTCTCTCCCCCTCTCTTTCTATATCTAACCAACTCGGCGGTGGAGGCGGTGGCTTTAGAGGAGGGGGGTGTTCATTGACAAGGGGAGTAGATGGGGAGTAGATGGGGGCTAGGAGAGGTGGGGGGTTGTTCGTCAGAGGGAGAGATGGATGGCCGGGAGGAGAGGTGGGGGGCGGAGGTGCTTGCTTGGAGGAGAGGGGTTGCAAATAAAGGTGGGGAGTGCTAGTAGGAGATGAGGGAGAGGAAGGGGAAAGACGAGTTATCGGAGGTGAGAGAGAGGGGTCGCATGGCAACCCTTCTCTCTCTCTCTCACACACACACACAATGACATTTTTTGTTTTTTACAAGTTCAAACGACATCCGTTGACCTATTCTCAGAATATTCGTCAGTGTTGACGGCCTAAGAATTATAAGGATATAACCATAACAATACAGTATATATCATGGGTATTCTTAATAATACAATAAAAATAAGAAGATAAATATAAACATGATATTTTATAAAGATGTATTTGTAAAAATCAATATAAAAATATGATTTGCACCGGTGGGCGGGTGTGGCGTGGGGAGGAGGGACTAACCACTCGACCAAGTCACCTATAGAAGCTGAACGCTTATATTCGATCCGCTTTGGTGGGCAGTACGTACGGTGGTAGTTGAGTTGAGGAGAGTGGTTGCAGCAAGGTGGAACATGAACGAGGACCAGATATGTATGCATCTACGCTGTACTTTGTATTTGAAATTTACTATAAAAATATGAATTTAGATAGGTTTCAAATTAAAGGCTAAATTTGTAACAAAGATGCCGTTGATAATTCATGTTGGTGGGAGATCATATCCTATATAACAAATGAAACCCCTCCTTAAGAAATTGAATAATCTAAGATTCATGATATCTCCATATTTTTCTTTAAAAAAGCATATAATTGACAATTTATAATTAAATGAAGGGCGTTTAAAGTTTTATTTATATAAGAATCTCTCTTAAGAATACAATTTGTGAGCATTTTCATGGGGAAATTATTATGATCTTCCTTTTCAATATAGCATATAAAACATATATATAGAGTAATCACAATAATTTTCCTGGAGAGAGGGCTCATGGGATCATCATTTTAAGAAAAAAAATTTCTATATAGAGTAAACTTTAATCACATGAACTTCTTTTTGACGTTGTTTATATTCATATCTCCAATCTTGTCCTCCACCTTTCTTCCACATTCTGCCACGTCACTAAATTGGTTAAACATGGGCACACTGCAATAGCAGCTACAGGTCCTTCCACCAGAGGAGCCCACACTTCAAGCACCGTATAATATTTTTTTCATTTTTACAGAATGAGTTGCCACCAAGGCTTCGACTAACTTTTAAGGCAATTCGAGAAAAAAAGAGGGTATTCTGCAGCCATAAGCAATTGTTTTATTCTCTCACATTATGTACAGGAACGTAAGAATTAAGATCATGACGAATTCTTGGAGTCAGTAACCCTTTTTGAGTTCAATGAAGCGACACCCGGAACATCAGCATGAGATGAAACCATGGCAGAAAGGGGCTGGAAATTGGTATTACCGACAAACCAGTAAAGTGCCCATTTCAGATTGCACAGAGTATACTTCAGAGCTTTCGTCCAGTTCTCCTGCTTGTTAAAACTCTGAGTGATGGTATAGTTCTCCACTCGGTCGTTCTCAATTCTACAAAGACAACAAATATAAGTAATATATATATATGGCCCAATACTTACAAAGGTGTGTGGACAATCATGGTATACTTCGTCCGGTGCTAAGGTCAACCGTAGTCTTAGTCATTTATAGCAGGAACTAAAGGCTATGAATTAGAGATTTGCATCATAAATAAGCTACAAGTTCTCTGTGGACAATAATGCATCAAAGATCGTGTAAAACTCACTTGTAAGGAAGCTTGAAAGACTTTTCTGGTGGTATGTTGTTTTCTTGATCCTTCGAATTTGCGAAGTCCGCAAAATCTTTGAGGCAAGTTAGAAATAGTGTCATTGCTTTGTCATATCGTGTACTCCAAAATAAATTCACAGGGCCAAACCTGAAATCAGACATGCAGTCTCAAATCAACTGAAAGACCATTTACCAGAGGATATTATGCCGAAATAAACCCTCGTATTAATGTTCAAAGCTCAGAAAGCATCACTTCCATCCAAAACTTATTGAGAGGTGATTGAGAGCAAAGATTGATGGATGTTGGATTGGGCATAGATCGCCAGCCAGAAGTGTGTCCAGATCAGCCAATTCAACCCCCCTAATCTGGGCAGATCCAGCCATTTCATCCTCAGTTAGGATTCGCCCACTTCTGTATTAAAAAAATTCTACGAATATATAAAAACCTTAAACATTACAAATATGAGAGAGAGAGCGAGAGAGAGAGAGAGAGACGGAGTTTCCACATTTCTACTTTCCCATGGGAGCCATGACTCGGAAACATGTTAAAATGGTAGTTGGTTAAATATTTCCCAGACGCTCAAATATTCTTTCCCAGATTCTATTTCCCCAAAGATTTTCCAGCTATATGTTTGCAAGACATGGGAAAATTGGTTGAGAAAATAAAAGCACCAGAAAATTTAAGTATTCCAAACCTAACTATTTTTGTACAAAGTTATCTCAGGTACTTGGGGGCCTGGGGGGAGTCTCACTCACTCTCCCACTTTGAATTTTAATTCTGCAAATGAAACCTACACATTCAGCATCTTGTGGACAGAACAACTAATTATCTGAATCACTTACAATTCATATGTATTGTTGTTGACATCCATTATTCGAGGATAGCTTCCCATCGGGAGGATCTTGATGCGATATCTGCCAAAATATAGGAATTTAACAATGTCCATTTGCAACTAAAATTCAACTTCTGAACAAAGAAAAAGGTCAGGTCTGAGATCCATGTGCACAGGAGATGCAGCTAGGAAATCATCAAATTGCAGCAGAGAGTCTGCTCTGAGTTGAACTACCAAAGGTCATTTGAACCATATCCCATTGTGAGATCAAGTAAATTAATCCACAAAAAATAGATGATAAAGTATAAAGAAAGATGTACAACACACAGCACACATTCTATTTAGCTCCCTGAGAAATTTATGTAGCTTAAAAACATATGGTCCTTCATAAAAGACATATTAGATTGCTATGAAGCAATATAAGTAGCCAGGTGTAGACTACAAAAGGATACGAAAATTTTGGCCGAAAATACTGCACCATCGTGTGTAGAAGGAGGCAAGCCTGCCCCCATGCAGCATTTATCTCATCCCACTCAACCTAAGAAATCAATATAGCAGACCATGCCTCAAATGAATCAAATCCCACAAGAAACAAAGAAAATGCATGAGCCAACACCTCTGGTCACATCTAAGATCATGCAAATGAAGGATTCAGTTAGATGTGCTTTCATATACACAAATTGAGCACAGAAAAGTATATAAAGCAAATATTAATCATGATTAACACATGGAAAAAAAGGATGGAAAAAATATTTACAACATCAGTATAGCAAATCTCCTGCACACTTTACCGGTATTTTAGGAAGACGTCCAAGTCGAAAATTATTAATTGTTCCAAAGTCTCCATCATGCCAAATGGGAAAAGCATCATTCAACACATTTGTGCGCTTTAACAACTCTAGATGTGCTTGTGAAACTTCTATCTTGGCCAAAATAGCATCCCTCTCTTCCTGTTGGTGAGAAAGCATTCCAGTTAATTGATGAATTATTAGCAAAAATTCAATATAATGACACAGGCTTATAAGAACATACAAAAAATTTTCCACATTGACACCAGAGAATTCAAGATAACATGAGAAAAATGCCCACTAGATACTACTTGATTGAAAACAGAAAATATCACTATCTTCCATCTTTTTTTGAAAGTGGGAAATACCCACTATCTTCCATCTTAACACTATAAACTTCACTTACAGCACAAGCAAAAAACAGGTCACACTGTTTTGTCCAGATGGAAGCAGACCGACATAAGATCCAAAAGTGGGAGATGAATCCATGAGGATTTAAAAAGCAAATCACAGCTACCAAACACAAAAGTAAATACATCGGTTCTTTTTCTAAACCTCTAAAGAAAACCAACTTTCACAAAAATGGCATAGGATTTGAACCTCCTTTTTTTTCAAGGTATTTAAACCCCTTGGCACCTTACCAGGAGACACACTGCTACCTCTTCTTAAGGAAGCTGTACCAACAAGGTTCACCTGCGCAAGGAGACATTATAAAATCCCCATCGACCTCCAGCAAACTATGTCAAGACAAAGTCCATGGACATTTGGGTATTCTCCAAGCCACGCGAATTTCCTGAGGGATGTGGTGTTGGGTGTCCACGGGTGGACTAAAACATGGGGTCTGCTATGAACTGAAGTCTCATGCGAACCAATGCAAACCAGGTGTTAACTAAAGAAGAGCAAAATTTTATCAGCCAGGTCCAGTCAGAATTGGCAGATCCTGTTAAATTCCAGCGGACCTATCCAACCTTGATCTGATCTTAACTATGCCTTGCAAAGCAGTGCAAAGTGGTCAGATTAGCACCCTTTGACCAAACATGGCCAAATGGGCACAGTGAGGTCTGTGCCCAAGTTTGAAGGCAGTATATAAAATCTAATCGACAAGACCAAAGCCTATACACAACATCAAATGCATGACCTACATTTATTTACCATCAATTAACAATTTAGAAGAAAGGCATAGCTTCTGAAACATTGGATGTGCGAGGGACTATTCAGTTTAAAAGTGTTCTTGCTCTCATTCAAAAGGCCCAATGGCCCATTGTAATCGTATGCCTACTTCAAGGTTACAGAATGTGCACAGTGAGTAAGAAAAATATCATATATAACTACATAGAATCTCAAAGACATAGTAAAAATGAACAAAAATGGAAAAGAAGCTATTCGAACCCATCATAACATTTCCAACAAGGGAAAAATAAAATTAAAAACTGGGTAAATTCTCTAAATTACATTCTTTCAAAAGTTATGCCCCAACTCTATCTACACCTTAGATCTAATAAAATAATAGTTCTCAAAACATTAGCACCAAAAATTCTAAATGTCTGAATGAACACCAAGGAACTGATACTTTCTTCATCATCTCTCACGTTTGCTGGTACTTGCTTCCATGATCCCATATTGTTTCCTAAGCAGTTAAGCATTTTACCTGAACTATGAGCAGATGCCTTTCTCTAAATGTTAAGTTTTAACAATATGATACTCATTCAAGAAACAGAAAGACCAGAGCCAGCTTTGCCAACGGTTAAATTTTGATTTGCGGGGTGGGGGAGGAGGGGGGGTGGGGCGCACATAGTAGATCAAAACATTAGCACCAAACAAACTTAGCCAGGGTGCATGGGCCGCCAGAAGTAGGTTTTTTTCAGATTGGTTGCATTTCTGCTGTCCACATTGTTCAGGAGAAATCCTGCCCAGAAAATCCTCATATATAGGAAATTTTCCTCATATATACATAAAGGTGTCAAGTTCTCTATGCATACATACATAAATGCTAACTTCCCTACTCCTTTTTACAAAAACCATTTGAGACAAACACAGATAATACAAACACGAAAGCACAGACACACAGACACACACACACACACACACACACACACACACACACACACACACACACACACACACACACACACACACGTGCGTGCGTGTTAACCTCTCTATACCTTTTCTTTTCTTTTGTAAAAAAAGGTCAGAACAACCCTTTGGCTAGTTCTCAGGAACCAGCATTGTAATGAAAACCAACGAGGACAGTTCTTGTTGCTGTTAGACAAAATGTTATAGGAGCCCCCTGTATCCCCTAGGCTCCTCTGATCCCCGTCTCCTCCCCCCCCAAAAAATTTTTTTCGCTAGGGTTGTCAACTGGACCTTCAATTTATGGTATGCCACCAAGTAACACAAGGGTGAGAAATTCATGGATTTTGAATACAGAACTTTCATAAAGTTTGATTTCAGGCACAAATACCAGGGTCTTTCAGCAGATCCAGATGAATCCTGCTGTGTTAGACTGGAAATTGTTGATCCTTAATCAATGTTGTAGAGCAGTTTAAACTTCTTTGACAAAATAAGCATACTTCTGCAGCAATGCACAAATTTTTACTAGTGCTCTACCATCATCATCCAAAGCCCTTTCTTGTCAAAATTGGGTAGGCTGGATAGAATGAAAGACCCAAAGTTTTGGCAAAATTTTCAGACCAACCACCATACTGATGTCAACCCTCAACAGGGTTATGCAAAATACATGGTTTTTGTCTATCAAAATTCTAAGGAACCATTTGACGAGTAGAAAACTGCCTTCTTCACTGCAGCTTAGCTCATACATCCAAGGGGCAATCCTCAGAGAACCTCCAACACTTTGAAAAGCATGTAGATGAAGTGGAAAAAGGAGAAGTTTGATATAGGGCTATGCGATTTTCTCTAATATTCTTAACTACACATGGCCAAAAATTTGACCAAAAAATCTGACTCACCATTCAAGCCCCATTAGGTTGGCCAGATACCAATGGCAGTCCAACATGGCTGCCTAGGGACTGAAACAAGTTTTTACAGACCAAATAATAGAATTCCAGAGACAAATTATTAGAATTCCAAAATAAAATCAGGATAACATTAGTCACGTGCTTCTTGCAGTAAATGAGTATGGATAATGTATTTGTTACTTTTTGTAAGAAAATGGAACATGCCTCAACAACTAGATACAACTGTTGATCAGTTTGAGAGAATAAAGTACAAAAGAAATAGTAACGAATATAAATTACCTGGTGGGATTTAAGCTGAAACTGGAAATTGTTGAACTCGTGCCAATATCTAAATGTTGCACAAAAAAACACTCAGAAGAAAAGACATCACGGAGGTAAGTACATGCAACTCAAAACTACGCTAACTAACAGAACTCTTTGTACATCAATTTGGTTGGGAAAGTAAAAACACATGAACGTTTTCTGTAACATCCTTCTCAGGAAAAGCATACAAGAGAATTGTTTGGTAGTAGACTTTCAAAAGGGAGTGTCAGTAAGAATTCACATGCTCCTAAGGTCTTTTAATGAATATAGATCAGCTAATTCCTGAGGGTCGTTTACAATTAAACCCATTGAAATTTTGAGAAAAATGAGCTCTACAAGGACTCCCCACCGCCCCTTCTTTCGATGCTTGTTATTCAAAATTACAATACACCTACACCATTAAAACAAGGAGAATCACCAAACAGGAAACAACTAGTGTGTCCAAGACCCGCATGACAAGATTCACAAAGACGTTTGATTACTAACCTTTCCTCCAGTTCTTTAAATTCCTTTGATTTTAAGTCCAATTCCTTCAATTCAGTATCAATGTCTGCACATTGCCTTTCAGCTTCTTGAATGCTGCCCAAAAGTCTCTTTTCTTCTTCCTCAACCTTTACCAGCACAGCAATATAAACAACAATTTTTAAACTCAAAAGAAAATGCCACAAACATGTCAGCTAAAGGCACAGATAAGTACCTCTTTAAGACATAAGATAGTTAGAAGGAATTGTATATGCTCCCTTTTGGCAGCTTTTTTCGTTTTCATGCTAAATACAAGACAAAGAAACCAAAAGGGTTTGCATTATTTTTTTTAAACGTGGATAGTACCACAAATGTATTAATAAAAGAAAATTTAAAAAGGTTTTGCATTATTTGTACATGAGTACTTTGGTTTCTACTATTTTATTTCTTTCAGATTTGGAAATTACACAATTAGTTGATGTTGAATGCCCATACACTTGACGTAAAGTGGCATCTAATAAGCCATCCATCTGTTTGACCAATAGGAATTTGGGTTGTGTACCATTACCACAATTGGGTTGGTTTAAGCCCCATAGAGAGGAGGCCACCATTACAAGTAATTGTTCAAGGAGATTTCAAGGCCCACCATTGGGTTACTTGTCAACCTGACAGTAGGGTGAAGGTCACTGTTCACTTATCATTATGCACCTGAGGGTGGAACCAAGACATCATTGGTTGATGGTAACCCGACAATGGGATGTTTTTCTCTTACACCAGCTTCTCACTGCAGCAAGGTGATACATCCTGAGGCATAGAAACGGGGAACTCAATGCCAGAGAAGACAAGATAAATCCGACCTACTCCAGAGATGAACAAGAAGAAAAAACAAAGGCAGCACCACAGGATGAAGAGTTAAAGGTCACCATATCGACCATGGACAAACAACAGAACAATAACTTGCAAAAGAAAAGAATTACTCAGCAGAACCACAACAGCATGTGGCAGTGAACAAATAACCAGACAATATCACACCAACTCAACAACAATGATCTGTGATTTATCAAGCGATAATGAAAGGAAGTTTGAGGATCTAAGGTGTATGGATCTTCTTCTCCCTTGCACACTGGATACTCTGTTTCCAGCTTTAAGAAGACACAACAGCTCCCTAGAACACTTCTCCTTTGATATTAAACTTCTCAAATGACCGGGAGGGCTTTGAAGAAACATTGACATCTTTGCTAAGAGAAAACCAAAGCTTACAGAATCAAGTAATGCTTGTAGTCAGTCATTTTGAAAGCCCACCCATGATAGGTCCACATGGGATGATGGGACTTGGGGGACAAGAAAACCCCGTTAAAGAGGCATGGAGCCTACACTTTCTTTCTAGTTGAATATTACATCATAGCTATCCTTTCATTTCCTTGCGCACCATAGGATGAGCTTGTGTAGAATAGTTGTCAAGGCGACCCAAGGTGTTCCTAGGGATCGGGGAGCCTAAGCACTTAGGCGATAAGGCGTCTGCCCAGGCATGCCTAGGCAACACCTTGGTGCCTCTTTAAAACCCAAAAAGCATATCCCCATTATACAAATTAAGAATAAGATAAATGAAAAAATGATAGATTCTAATATTAAAAATTGAGAGAGGGAGGGAGGAGAGAGGGGGTAGAGAGAGAGAGATCTAGAGAGAGACACATAGAAAGATGGGTGTTGGAGGAGTGTGTGGAGCTTGATCTATCTATGACCCTGCTTCTCATTGTAGATCGGCCTGCGCGGTCAATCCATGGCGGGGTCAGGGGGCAGTGCCCACCCTTGCCAGGGGTTGCTAGGTGGGCGGAGCTCCCCGGCCTAAAAAAAACTGCGGGGGCATTATAGGCTATGCCCAAACCAGACAACCCAAGGCACCCAAGCAAGGCACCTTGGCCTGCCGAGCTTGCCTAGGCATGCACCTGGTCGCTTAGACGGGTGCCCGGCCACCTAGGTGGGCGCTGCGGTCGCCTTTCTGGGGGGCAGAAAAGTGAGCAGGCCCCTTGGCCCGATAAGGGTGCTTGGTTGACTAGGTGACGCCTAAACCGCTTTGATCACTATGTTGTGTGGTCAATGAATCACTTTCCAAATGAAAACTTTGTGCATGCTAGAGAACAAGTACAGCATTGTTCATGTATGTCTTAGTCCAACTTTAGGAAGTAGTCATGGATGAATGAGATCATGAGAAGATAACATAACTAGATATAGTTCACGATGATGCTGCTGCTGCTCAATGGGTCCAAAACAATTGTGCTATAGGTCCAATACGATATATATCAACTACATATATTTTTTATGTTAGAGAAATATAAAAACTTAGATGAGTTTGAGAGCCGTGTAATTAAAGTGAAGGCTAATTTTATAACAAGATTTGAACCACCAAGCATTCACACATTTTTCAGTTTCAATTTAATGAATATGCGGGTGCAATCCACTTTAAAAAAAAAGGGAAAAAGAAGAGAAGACTACCTATCAAGCATTTGTGGAACCTTGAAAAAGATAAATGGGTACTAGTGTAATGTTTTTGTAAGAAACCAATGATCAAATAACAACCTTCTTTTTCTCCCAAAGAAAGTCACCATCACTGAGAACATTGTACGACTCCCCCTCAGAACATTGTAGGCAAGCTTCATATGCTTTAATGTCCCTGTTCACATCTTCAACTTCTTTGTCAAGTTTATCTGACAACACCCTCATGCACTCGAGGCAGAGAGGCTGCTCAACCTATAAAAGATGTAAATCACTGGTCAAAACATTTAATTTATGTATGCCTTTGTTGATGGTTTAGCTCCAAATCAACAAAGATAGAAGATCTCATGTTCAGGCACATATAAAGATATAAAAGTTTTGAGACCTGCAATGCTATAAAGCTGATCATCTGGTGCGGTATCCTACGAGGATAAAAAGGTTTGACTCAAAAAATGGAACGCTATTGAAGTCCCTACATAGATAAAATTGTTTATCCTAAGATCACAAGACTACTGGACCTTGCCTGAAGAGGGGGGCAATGAACATAATGAATTTGAGTTTGCAAGACTATCGGAGACCAAGCTCGCAAAGAAAAAAGAGGATAGAAAATATGGGGAAAATGACTATGGCACAAGACCCCCAGAACTATTCGCTAAGCTCAAAGAAAAGCATCACAGTACCTGCGTTTGAGATGTCGCAATATCAAATGCACGCTTCAAAATAGTTATACTTGAGTGGAAGCCCGTGTTATTTGCCTGGAAGGGGCTACTCGGGCTCTCTCCATGCGCCGGTGAATGTGTGCCACCTCCCTCAGACATAGATTCATTCTTGTACATGGAAGCAGCAGCATGTGGAACCAACACAAAAGACTCTTCCATCGTCCTGCCTGACTGGGTACCGTCAGATTGCTGATTCCCACTGCGAGGGCGGGGAGGAGTTCCGGGACCCTGGGTCTTCTGCTTCGGCAGCACCACAAATGACTGGTCCATCCGGCTGGAGCCCAACACACTGCCCTGGACTGAGGAACCCTGCATCCCTATCCAACGAAGGCGAGACCGTTACAATTACGAGCTGAAAGGAAACACCTTTTGCCACCAATTAGAAAAAAACAACCAACCGAATCAGAGATACCCATAAGGATCTCGAGTTCCAGATCTTAAATACAGGCTGAAATCCAACATTCGAACATAGAATACAAAATAGAGCAGGCAATTAACCCGAAATTACATTAAATAAGTAAACCACTATCAATCAAGCCGGACATTCCACACAATCGATGGAAGAGAGCGGCCCGAGGGAAACGCAGGGAATCGAAGAGACGCGATGACCAACAGAGTTCGAATCGAATAGCGTTCTGCACGAATCAAGAATGTATACAAAGAGCGATGGAAAGGCGAGGGAACGGTGATGAGAGGAAGAACCCTAACCAGAGCGGGAGGGGTCGCTGAAGAACTTGTCGGCGTAGGACTCGACTCCGACGACGCAGAGCGCGTGGTGGCAGTTCTGGCATACCCATCTGGGTAGATTTGGATCCACCGGGAAGCTCCTCCCCACCCTGTCCCCGGCCATCTCTTCCTTCATCCCTGCGCGTCCACCTGGGTGGGTTTCCTTCCCAGCGCACCCCCCTTGGCCTTGCGCTCCTGCTGCTTACAGGGTCAAGGAGAGAAAGAGGAGACGGAATGTTGGAACGGATCGGATCCTCCGCCTCAACAAAATCTCACTTCACCCGCCCGGGATAAGGATGTCGGGAAGCGGTTTCCTGATCCCACGAGAATAACCGGGAAAGCTACTTGTGAGATGGTGGTGATCTTACACACACACAAAAACATCTTAATTTTTTGTATGATCAGATCTTGGTGGAGAAAGATGCAAAAGGGTAGCTTAAACGTTGAGAGTTAGTTATGTCCTCATTCTTAAAATAAACGGTTCATTAATTGTTGACTTTATTAATTCTTAGAGTTAGTTTCATGTATATCTTCCGTACATAAAAAACATCAGAATTATCATTCTTATTTGTCAAATACCATATATAGCATCATTATTAATCAATTTGTTTTAAAATACCACTAAAGAATGAAAATACCTCTAAGGGCTGTGTGGAGATATTTGGGATTAATACTCATATTGGGGGTTCTTTCATCATTTAATAATATTTTTGAAATTTTGGATTAACAATGATGATATATGTAAGACAAAATTAAAGATGATGATTTTGATATTTTCTAGGTAAGGATGATATATGTGAAAATTAACCCTTATTCTTATTCTTAATTCTTGTATATATATATATATATATATATATATATATATAGAAGGAATCATAGAAGCAGTCAATAAATATAGGATATATCTTGACAGAACTTTCACTATACGCACAGATTATAATAACATAGTCTCTCATGTTAACTCAGCTAAAACAAATAGGATTAATACTCATATTGGGGGTATTTTCATCATTTAATAATATTTTTGAAATTTTTGATTAACAATGATGATATATGTAAGACAAAATTAAAGATGATGATTTTGATATTTTCTAGGTAAGGATGATATATATGAAAACTAACCCTTATTCTTATTCTTAATTCTTGTATCTATATATATATATATAGAAGGAATCATAGAAGCAGTCAATAAATTTAGGATATATCTTGACAGAACTTTCACTATACGCACAGATTGCAATAACATAGTCTCTCATGCTAACTCATCTGAAATAAATAGACTGGCTGAAAGACGCTGGTTAAAGTTTACAGATTTTCTAACAAGCAATGGTTATAATCGTCACTGTTAGTTGAGAGCTCTTCGGAGTGCCCGTGCGAAAGCCGTTGTTAGCCGAGGAAGGATATATATATATATCTGTGTGTGTGTGTGTGTGTGTGTGTGTGTGTGTGTGTGTGTGTGTGTGTGTGTGTGTGTGTGTGTGTGTGTATCTTTATTTTATTTTCCAATTATATATATATATATATATGTGTGTGTGTGCGTATCTTTATTTTATTTTCCAATTTTATTTGAAATAGAGATATAATAATTAAATTATCATATAACATTATAATTGAATTAAATTATCTTTATTTTATTTTCGTATCCCCGTGTTCAAAGACGTTTTAAGTGAGTTTAGACATCTCTCGACGAAAGTAACAGAAAGAGAAACGTAGGAGGATGGGAGATTTATGCAACCATAGATATCACGAGCTTCTCTACGAAGAAAACTCAAAAAGAGCATGAGATTAGGAGAGATTTTCCTAGACTTACGGGGGTCCGTCGATGAACAGAGCATGGGATGGGGAAGATTAATTTTCATTGGCTTTGGTGGCCTTCTTGACATGAAGTTATACTAGTTCACGTGTACGTGTGCACCGATTGTAGTCATGTGTCTCGACTATTGCCTAATCCTATCTACCGTGTGATTTTGAGATTTCAAAAGCGTCATTATGATTCACTACCATCACCAGATCCACGTGCACTTTTCGATGCCGTGATCTGCTCCGCATCCCAAAACCCTCATTGCTCTAACTACTACATCGCTCTGTATGACCTTTTCATGTGCAGAAGTTTTATTGCCACATGATCTTCTCACCAACTTCCGACTATAAAAGGAGTGGTGCGGACACCAGAGCACTCGATCGGCACGAGTCAGCGAGCCCCGATATCGTACGCGGAGCACCACCCTAGCGACAGCGGCTTCCATCTGGCTCGGAGATGGCCTGGAGACTCCCCCTTGAGTCTCCCGTTTATCATATTTAGTTAGACATTATTTTTGTATAATGTGTGTTTGTTTCATTTTATTCGGTATGTAAGTTTGATTGTAATAAGGGCCTATATGCAATTCGGACCCCGTGGGCCCCACAGGCCCCACCCCATTGGGCCACCTCAGCCTAGGGTCCCACGTGGGGTCAGTCAACATGCCAAATGGAGGCATCTAGAAGTTTGACTGATAAAATGACACATGGGGGACAAATGGCTTGAAAAGTCTAAGTAGGCTACCCACCCCCACCTGCCAAGTCCACATGCTACATCCTAGTCCAAGGGCCGCCCCCCTCCCCTTAGTTTTTTATAATTTTTGTGTGATGTGTCACACTCCATCCCAACCCTCCATTCCCATCCCCTAGATCCAATGGTTGTGGATGGATGTGAGATGTAACATATTTAAACTTGTATTTTCCATTTTGGAGGAATTAATGCCATTTGATTCAAAGAAATTCAAGAGCAAGGGCTGGTGCCCCCCCTCCTCTCTCCTCCCTCTCCCCCTTGGATGATGTGAAGGCTTCCCTTCTGAGGTGTGAAGCCTCATTTATCAGTTCCGACGATCGCCGCCGCCGCCACGAACCGCCACCGCACCGCCATTGTCTTCATCGGAGTTCTGCCCGCGCAGTACCACAGCAACTTCCACGAAATTTGTGTCTCAGACACGAGCTCAGATCTACCTGGAAATTTTACTGGATGTTCCAGAGGTGTCAAGGATATCCCATAAATTTTGGTTTGTCATTCAGATCCCGTTTCATAATTTTTGATTTTCGTCCACCCTTCATTTCAGTTCTGCCAGAGTTCTGTCTAGATTCATATCTGCCCTGTGTT
This sequence comes from Amorphophallus konjac, assembly GCA_022559845.1. Classification (NCBI taxonomy): domain Eukaryota; kingdom Viridiplantae; phylum Streptophyta; class Magnoliopsida; order Alismatales; family Araceae; genus Amorphophallus; species Amorphophallus konjac. Next base: position 179,120 of record JAHNEJ010003378.1, read on the forward strand.
TCATGTCTTAGGTCCGTCTTTTGATTTCTGTTAGTCCCATAAATTTTACTGGAGTTTCCTTCCATCCACCCCTTCATCCACAATTGTTCTAAATTTCTGGTTCACCCATTTCATATTTTCTAAAAATCGTTCTCAGTCCCATCTACAGTTCTGTCCACCTGTTCCCAGATCCGACCACTAGTCACTCCAAAAATCATATCAAATCGCCACCACCTCCAAAGCCAATTCCAAAAATTGTCCCAGTTTCGTGGTTTGATTCCCTACAACTTTTAAGAAGAGCTCGAAGCCTGATTCTAATGGCAAGCAGGCGGTCAACGGCCATTTATAGGAAACTCATATGCTAATCTGATATTTCGGGAGCTGTGAAACAGAAAATTGAAAAATAGTTAAAGCCCAGGTCTGTAGAGGTTCAGAAGATCTCACTGGCCCTAGGTTGGAGGATTTTGAGTTCTCTTTCCAACGGCGCTAGTTTCGTCGCATTCCGACGATGGGGCTGATCGCAGCGGTCGTTTTCGCCGGAGCGCGCGCCTGAAAACAGCAACCAAACTCCGTGGGCAGCAACTTCAACACTTGGAGATCGGAGTTGTTCGGCCACCGATCGGCGTTCCCGGCCGACCGCCTTCCGTGGAGGTGTGCCACCAGGGGTCCCCATCACAGTGGGACCCACTCCTGCAGATCCGGAGGCCAGCGCCACCCGTGGGCCCCACGGGCCCGCAGAACCCGCCGTTCGGAAAGAACGAAAACGCGGAGTTCGGCACCGCCGGGCGACATCAAGATGCTGCCCGTCAACCCAATTCGCGTGATTCCCGGGCCCCGCATGTGACCTTTTATCTCCCTGTGTGGAGTGGGTCAAATTATTGTATTTCTGTAAAATTGTGTTAACCGGGAGTCCGTGATTGGCCGGGGTTGTCTTCGCCACGCAGGGTGCGTGGAGGTAATGGTCCGAACCTCTTGGCGTTACATTGCTTAGCTAGTATACGGTCTTAGGCCGCTGCCGAGAGTGTAGGTACTAGCCCGTGTGTCCATGTCACCGCTGTGAGAGTGAGAGTGACCCGTCCCGTGACTCGATCCGAGTCCGAAAGTTGAGTCGGACTACCCTTGACCTCCGCCGGTTCCTTAACCGCGCACGGTCCATGCTTTCCCTCGCTTGGGACGACGAGTGAGCTTCACTTCTGTTAGCGACGTTTTGCCACTAGGAGCTCGTAGTGTCGGGCTTAGTGTCTCCCTGGTGTGTGCTGCTGGTCGCGTCTTCATCTAGAGTCCGAGGGTGGCACCTAATAGTGTCGTCTCCCGTGTCCGTCCCGCATCAGTTTGGTATCAGAGCGAGTCGAGTCTAGGGTAGTCTTTGCATAGGTCTTGCATGCATCATGGTCTAAGTCGAGTCTAGGATCATCATTATTTTCAAAACAAAAAAAAAAGAGTGTTTCAAATTACATTTCACCCAATAGCTAGTATATCAAAAGGTGTTGTCCGAACGTTAGGTTATGCCTATCGGGAAGACCGCACACTTGCGCGAGTGATCTTCGGATCGCTTAACTCCGCCATGTACCGGATACTGGTTTAGGTCTAGGTGCATTAGTCGGTGTTTGCATTAGTTAGTGCATTCCAACCTTGCATAGCCAGTCTAGTGTAGTGTCCAAGTGTCGGCATGTCCAACATGTAGTCCCCCCCCAATTTCACATGGAATCCCTATCACCTGGGCAATATGGCCGTTGGTCCACCCATGGGCTTGGCAACCATCCTCTCCCCTTCCGTAGGCCCGAAGCCTCTGATTTTTATGGCTCTAATGATCTGGGCGACTACCTCATTTGGGAGGCCGCGATGGACAAATATTTTGAATGTTACACCATGTTCGATGCCATGCAAGTTAGTTTTGCCCGAGAGAGGCTTGTCCACAAAGCTGCCTGGAAATGGGAGAGCATTGAGCGCATGAGAGAGGTTAGGAGGTAAAGGCCCATCGAGTCGTGGCATGAGATGAATGACGAACTTAGGAAGGTCTACCTACCCGGCCCGGTCACCTCCAACCGACCCCACCCAATCACATCCACCCAAGTGGGCCATAATCGGAGGCAACGCGCCGCGCATGTAGAAGAGCCTAGGTCCACGACTAAGCCGAGTTCATATGGGAGAGTCCACCACATTACTCCTACTCCAAACCCCACCATTGTCGAACTCTTCCAACTCATTTTGGATAAAGTGGATAGGAAGTGTGCTTATATCGAGTCCCTGCTTCCCCCTTGCCTACCTCCTAGCCAGGGAGGAACCAAACACGAACCTAAGGAGGTAACAGCCGGTAGTCCCAATCCGGTGCCATCTATGGTTCCATCCCACGGTCCCCTCCCCATCATAGTGGATCCTCGTTCCCCACCCACGAGAGCCCCTTTGCCTATACCCCTGTCCGTCAGGAGGATAAGGGTAAGGACGCACTTATCAAGGAGCGTAGTGGTTCACGATAGCAGTGTTATCGCTGCCTGGGATTCGGCCACTTTGCAGGACAGTGTCCCACTCGGACATCTCGAGCTCTAGGGGACAAAAGGGTTGGAGAAGCCTCACTCTCCGATCTTTATTTGGAGCCTTCCCAGCCAGAGCTACCCGTGTTTCTAACGGGAAAGCTACTCATAGCCGAGCCACTCTTTAGCTGGCTTAAGATAGGTTTGGTCCCATCTCCCCTCCCATCTATGGACCCTATCCTACCTCTGGTGCCAATCCATTCATTTCACAACACTTTCCGGTCTAGTCACCGTGTGGATACATTGGATGACCTTCTTAAAGGGTTAGACCGGCAACTAACTTTTATGCACTTGTTGGCTCCAGGCTTTGACCAACCTATAGGTCGTAGCTTCACACATCCATCCTTAGGGTCTATCACCTCCGTGTACACTGTGTGCCATATCACCATGGAGGTTCTTTTACTCCTCCCCTTACCGGCCGAGCCTGACTTCACTCCTTTTATCCCGAGGGAGGAGCCCTATCTGCTATACACAGTCCCATCTACGTCGATGGATGAAGGTGACCATCAACACCTTCTAGAATTCCACACATGGGATCTTGAGATGAGGGAATCCATATCGAGGGGTCACACATTCTTTGATCCCTTTCTTCATGGGCCCTTTGGCCCACAACCTCCACTCCACCTCTTTAAGGAAGTCCACTATCACACCCCTCCTACTCGGGCCTGGCAACCTTCACATGGTAATAGGTCTGAACCGTCATTTGGGGGTAATGAAGACTTTGGTTTCCCCGGCCCACCTAAACCACCCAAAACTCCCGGACTTCCCACATCCAAACCCAATGTCCATGATTGGTGCATCGTAGGATGTCTAGGAATCCACCATGCCATTAACCTCCGGTTATGTCAAATGCATGCATGGCACACATTCGGATGTCCTGGACCACCTTGCATATGATTGGGTTTTACTAACTGTAGGGTTGTTTAGGGTCGTGTGTGCATCCATGTGTTTCTTTTCTTTTGCTAAGCATGTTAGGTCGTGTGTGCATCCTGTGTTTCTTTTCTTTTGCTAATCATGTTAGGAGTCTGCATGACGATATCCGTCGTCACAGTTGAGGCCAGCAATGCACAGTACAAGGAGTTAGCCGATGTCCACCGACACCACCGAGAGTTCCACGAGGGCGAATACGTCATGATCAGGGTAAGACCTGAACGGTTTCCCTCTGGAACCGTTAAGAAGTTGCAAGCTCGCGGAGCCGGTCCCTTTAGAGTGTTGAAACGCGTTGGATCCAATGCGTATGTTGTGGACCTGCCTGAGGAATATGGTATAAGCTCTACCTTCAATGTATCGGATCTTGTTGCATATAGGGACCCAGCGGTGATCCCTAGTGAGCCTTTTGAGCCATCTCCACCCCTTGAGAGTGATCCCACACCTGAGTGTCCACTTCCACCTCCAGCCCCTTTTTCACGGCAGCGTGAGCATATAGATCGTATACTGGACGAGCAAGTGACAGTTACCAGGAGTGGATCTTACCCGCGCTACCTAGTGCGATGGAGAGGACGGCCCGCTACTGAGGACACATGGATCACACATGGCGAGTTGCAGCGGATCGATCCGGACCTTCTGGAGCGATACAGGAGCGATACAGACCCTTACTCGACAGGGTCGAGTTTCTCCCACCCGGGGAGAATTGGTGCGGACACCAGAGCACTCGATCGGCACGAGTCAGCGAGCCCCGATACCGTACGCGGAGGACCACCCGAGCGACAGCGGCTTCCATCTGGCTCGGAGATGGCCTGGAGACTCCCCCTTGAGTCTCCCGTTTATCATATTTAGTTAGCCATTATTTTTGTATAATGTGTGTTTGTTTCATTTTATTCGGTATGTAAGTTTGATTGTAATAAGGGCCTATGTGTAATTCGGACCCCGTGGGCCCCACGGGCCCCACAGGTCCGACCCCATTGGGCCACCTCAGCCTAGGGTCCCACGTGGGGTCAGTCAACATGCCAAATGGAGGCATCTAGAAGTTTGACTGATAAAATGACACATGGGGGACAAATGGCTTGAAAAGTCTAAGTAGGCTACCCACCCCCACCTACCAAGTCCACATGCTACATCCTAGTCCAAGGGCCGCCCCCCTCCCCTTAGTTTTTTATAATTTTTGTGTGATGTGTCACACTCCATCCCAACCCTCCATTCCCATCCCCTAGATCCAATAGTTGTGGATGGATGTGAGATGTAACATATTTAAACTTGTATTTTCCATTTTGGAGGAATTAATGCCATCTGATTCAAAGAAATTCAAGAGCAAGGGCTGGTGCCCCCCCTCCTCTCTCCTCCCTCTCCCCCTTGGATGCTGTGAAGGCTTCCATTCTGAGGTGTGAAGCCTCATTTATCAGTTCCGACGATCGCCGCCGCCGCCACGAACCGCCACCGCACCGCCATCGTCTTCATCGGAGTTCTGCCCGCACAGTATCACAGCAACTTCCACGAAACTTGTGTCTCAGCCACGAGCTCATATCGACCTGAAATTTTACTGGATGTTCCAGAGGTGTCAAGGATATCCCATAAATTTTGGTTTGTCATTCAGATCCCGTTTCATAATTTTTGATTTTCGTCCACCCTTCCATTTCAGTTCTGCCAGAGTTCTGTCCAGATTCATATCCGCCCTGTGTTTCATGTCTTAGGTCCATCTTTTGATTTCTGTTAGTCCCATAAATTTTACTGGAGTTTCCTTCCATCCACCCCTTCATCCACAATTTTTCTAAATTTCTGATTCTTCTATTTCATATTTTCTAAAAATCGTTCTCAGTCCCATCTACAGTTCTGTCCACCTGTTCCCAGATCCGACCACTAGTCACTCCAAAAATCATATCAAATCGCCACCACCTCCAAATATAATTCCAAAAATTGTCCCAGTTTCTTGGTTTGCTTCTCTACAACTTTTAAGAAGAGCTCGAAGCCTGATTCCAACGGCAAGCAGGCGGTCAATGGCCATTTACAGGAAACTCATATGCTGATCTGATATTTCAGGAGCTGTGCAACAGAGGATTGAAAAATAGTTAAAGCCCAGGTCCGCAGAGGTTCAGAAGATCCCACTGGCCCTAGGTTGGAGGATTTTGAGTTCTCTTTCCAACGGCGCTGGTTTCGTCGCATTACGACGATGGGGCTGATCCCAGAGGTCATTTTCGCCGGAGAGTGCGCCTGAAAACAGCAACCAAACTCCGTGGGCAGCAACTTCAACACTTGGAGATCGGAGTTGTTCGGCCACCGATCGGCGTTCCCGGCCGACCGCCTTCCGTGGAGGTGTGCCACCAGGGGTCCCCATCACAGTGGGACCCACTCCTGCAGATCCGGAGGCCAGCGCCACCCGTGGGCCCCACGGGCCCGCAGAACCCGCCGTTCGGAAAGCACGAAAACGCGGAGTTCGGCACCGCCGGACGACATCAAGATGCTGCCCGTCAACCCAATTCGCATGATTCCCGGGCCCCGCATGTGACCTTTTACCTCCCTGCGTGGAGTGGGTCAAATTATTGTATTTCTGTAAAATTGTGTTAACCGGGAGTCCGTGATTGGCCGGGGTTATCTTCGCCACGCCGGGTGCGTGGAGGTAATGGTCCAAACCTCTTGGCGTTACATTGCTTAGCTAGTATACGGTCTTAGGCCGCTGCCGAGAGTGTAGGTACTAGCCCGTGTGTCCATGTCACCGTTGTGAGAGTGAGAGTGACCCGTCCCGTGACTCGATCCGAGTCCAGAAGTTGAGTCGGACTACCCTTGACCTCCGCCGGTTCCTTAACCGCGCACGGTCCGTGCTTTCCCTCGCTTGGGACGACGAGTGAGCTTCACTTCTGTTAGCGACGTTTTGCCACTAGGAGCTCGTAGTGTCGGGCTTAGTGTCTCCCTGGTGTGTGCTGCTGGTCGCGTCTTCATCTAGAGTCCGAGGGTGGCACCTAATAGTGTCGTCTCCCGTGTCCGTCCCGCATCAAGGAGATTCTGTGACCTCTTCTAAATATGTGAGAAAAATGTAGTACACGACAACTCAATCCTAAGCAAAGAGAGTCAAGCCTATGCTACGTACTCCAGCCATGCCAACTTTTCTTCTCCCCCCCTCTCAAGCTATCATTGAGTACCCTGTTTGTCTCCCTCTATAGAGAGTCTTCTCACCTTCCTCCCACTGGCCTATTGACTTAACCATTGGAAGTTTTTCCCAGTATCAGAAAATTATTGTGGGGGACACAATGAGACGAGGAATATCTGGAGTTCGCAGTCCCAAAACTCGGAGGTCGCAATAGGACAGCTACTAGAGTCGTTCTTGAAGAATCACGCTCCAAATCCTTGCCTTGTTGGTGATGAGCCCGTAGAGTGAGAATTAGACAGAGGATATGTGTGAGAGAGTTAACCCCTTTTTTGTCGCGTGTGTTTTCCGGCCTTGATCGCCCCTTTTATAGGCACAAAGAAAGAAAAAAAACGTTGCATGCCGCATGCAACGTCCGTTCGCGAACGGACGCATGCTGCCCCACTTCGTGAGCAGCAGTGCATTAACATCTCTCACTTGCCCATGAAGGGCAGATATAAAGTTCTCTCTCTATTCTTAATTCTCTAACTCTGTCATATAGGAAATGAAGCGTGCGACCTCACGAGAAAACTCTTAATCATAAGAATTGTGAACTGTTAAGTTATCACCAAAACTAACAGAACACTTTAACATCATATATCTCATAGTACCCTAGACAATCTTATATTCACCTGATTTAACACTCCGGATCTCTCAAACAACAAGAAGTGTTAAATATCAAATGTCATGTGGTCATGACTCTATCATCACAAAGTTAACATAGTCCCCCGGGGTATGAACCATAAAACTTGGTGCAATATGCATAAGTCTTCCCTGAGTTCTTATGTCAATCTAGTTAGTCTTGACTGCTTTCCTAGACATGCCCCGTTAGACTGTATCAACCATAGTCTTAAGGAGCATGCTAAAGTAGCGACGCCAAGCTTCCTTTTCACGACACAATCCTCAAGTCACAAAGGATACAAATAGGATCAACATAAATATGATCCAGGAGTTCACACAATGATGAAACAGAGATCCATTCATCATTCTCACTTATGGTCGTCTGTAGCACATGCGGTATGAGACGCATGCTATGGTGTTCTCCCATCGACATGGGCATGTCACTCAAAATAATTAAACACCATAGACCTTAGTTTAGTCACTCCCATTATGACTAACCTAAATCTTATGCCATTGTCGCTCCCACTTAGCGCCATGTCATGAGATTCACATCCGGCTTAGTCAGGCTTCACAGGATAAGATATAAGGAACCTGTGAGTGATCCAAGTGGATCTCATCTTAGCTTTCTCTAAGGTGACATAATAGTTTAATTTTCATACATATCTTGCTCGCTCTTCAAGCGCCACAGATATCTAATGTCTCATCTTGCTTGCTATCTTAGCGTGAAGGTGAATTACCCGTGTGAGAGGGTCAATTCGAGCATGGTGACATCTTCTTTTAAATGATGTGTAAACTTGCATAGCATCTTTAAGACACACATGTAGGAATAACCATATTCATTGATGTCAACAAAAATTGTTCACGTTTACAATTTACATAACCCCATAGCTACAATATGAGTTAAGAAGGTCTCTCTAGGAATCTGTTTAGTTAGTGGGTCTACTACTATACGACCAGTCGATATGTGTCGGAGCGCCATTAACCCTTTTGCTAGTAGATCCCGAATGTAGTGATAGAGAATGTCAATATGTTTGGTTCTATCATGATACTTTGGATTCTTAGCGTAGGCTAATGCCGATGTGCTGTCAATGTACAACAACACGGTCTCTTCAGGGTGGTGTGTAATGGCCAATCGCCGTAGCAAATTCTGTAACCAAACAGCCTCTTGACATGCTGTTGAACAAGCCATGTATTCCGACTCCATCGTGGATAAATCAATACACGTTTGTTTCTTGCTACACCAAAAAATGGCCCCACCTCCTAGCATGAACATATAGCCTGAGGTAGATTTTCGCTCATCTTTGTCACTGGCCCAATCAACATCACTATAAACTCTTAGTCTTAAGTCACCTCCTTTGTAGCATAAGGCGAGGTTTGTCGTTCCACGTAAATATCAAAAGATTCTCTTCACTGCCCTCCATTGAGTGAGACTAAGGTTACTCTGATAGCGACTGACCAATCCGACTGCATAACAAATGTCAGGTCGAGTGCACAACATAGCATACATCAAACTCCCTATTGCAGCTGCATATGGCACTTTAGACATTTCTTTCTTTTCTTCATCAGTCTGTGGGCATTGACTTGTACTCAAAGCACATCCCCTATTAATTGGAGTATCGATGGGTTTGGAATACTGCATCCAGAATCGCTCAAGAATTGTATTTATATAGGTCTCCTGAGATAGAGTCAGAAGTCTTTTTGAGTGATCTCTTTGAATTTTTACTCCAAGCACGTAATTTGCTTCACCCATGTCTTTTATCTCGAAGGCAGAAGACAACCACTGCTTAATGGCTTCGATTGACTTCATATCTTTCCCAGTCAATAATATGTCATCGACATACAATGACAAGATAATAATCTTCTTCTCTATTCGTTTGACATACACACAATGGTCTTCCTCAATCATCTCAAAATCAAATAAAATAATTGCTCTATGGAATCTAAAATACCACTGTCTAGACGATTATTTGATGCCATAAATGGAACGCTTGAGACGGCAAACTTTGCGCTCTTATCTCTCTACCTCAAATCCTTCTGGTTGAGTCATATAGATCTTCTCGTCTAGTTCTCCATTGAGAAATGCAGTCTTAACATCCATCTGAAAAAGGTCCAAATCTAAATGAGCAACAATAGCTATGATGAGGCGAACTGATGTGAATCTCATCACATGAGAGAATGTCTCATCAAAGTCTATTCCCTCCTTTTGAGTATAGCTCTTCGCCACAAGTCGTGCTTTATATTTGTTGATCGATCCATCTGCCTTGTGCTTAATTTTAAAAATCTATTTATTTCTAATAATTTTATGCCCAAGGGGGAGATCAACTAATTCCCAGACTTCATTCTTAACCATGGAGTCCATTTCATCTTGCATAGCAGCCTCCCACTCTTTCCTAGAAGATGATGCAAACGCCTCTTTAAAAGAATTAGGATCATCATCCTCTGTGGGCAGACACATCAGAACTTCCCCTTCAATCTCAAATAGACGACGAGGAATATGCCCGTGCTTACTGCGATGTATTTGGGTGTGTAGCTGATTCGGTGATGTGCTCCCACTGGGCACACTCCCACTAGCTTGGTGATCATATCTTCTATGTTGTATATGTCTTACATATGTTTTTGATGATAACTAAACTTTATGTTTGCTTGCACATGCTCTTGATGTCAGTGTGCATTCAAGTTGTTGTTCAAAAGTGGTTGAGATGGCAAATGGCAAATGGTTACGTGGTCTTGATCCTTGGTTGATTGAGTTGGTTTTATAAGAGGTTTCATAACATCTTTAATGTGAACAAGCCATTGTATATTATAGACATGCCGTTCTTGACATTACCATGAGTAAATCTCATATTACATCATGATACCCCAAAGTTGCCTTCACATTTTTAATTACTTTGGTGATTTCCTTTTTTTCCTGATTTTTTTACATTTTTTAAATTTTTCTGTGAAAATCTTTGACGTGTCAAGATGGTTAGACGCCTTTTTCAGAAACCTCGTGCAACGCGCACGCGGCGCCGTTCCGGCCGTTTAGTTTGATGTTTTTGAATAAATCCAATCATAGAGACGTCTTGTAGGCTAGACGCGCCCTTCGAGAGTTACGGTTACCCGTCGAAACCACGCGTCTTCTCCACTGTCGGCGACTTTCGGCGGCGATTCGGTGGGCAAAAATAGGCGCGTCCAGGATCCCGGACGCTTCAAATAAATTAAAAAAAATATAAAATATAAAATTATTGAGGCGTCCATATGATTGGATGCCTCAAAGAAAAAATAATATAAAAAATAAAAAAATAAAAAATATTCCTTGAGACGTCCAAGGTCTGGACGCCTCAATCACCTCCCCCTCTATAAATAGAGGACCCCCTCCCTCGAAGGGAGGGGGCTTCAGATCCGACAGAGGAAGGAGAGACTCTGTCGGATCCCATTTCTAACCCGTGGGTCTTTTGCAGGGGGAGGTTCTGCCGGCTTCTCGGGTGCCCGCGCTCGCGAGAGGAAGGCTAGCTCCATCCGTTCTGCTTCCACGTCATCCCTACGCTGCCGAAGCTCCATCGGATCCCACCATCGGCATCTTCAATAAGCCACTCTCTCCCCTTCTCTTTTGCCATTTCTATTGCATGCATCATCACGCCATCCGTCATCTCCTTTCATAAGGGAGATCCGCTTTTATGCACGTTTGCACGATCCCCCATTCATCATAGCATTTTCCTCCTATTCGTGTCCGAGAGGGGTTTAAAAACAACACCAACCATGTGTGTGTCTTACCACGATTTCATTATTCTTTATCAAGAGATTAATACTACACTGCCATCTTTTCTGATCCACCTGTTATTTGTCAGTTTCTTCTTTTGCAAGGGTAACCAAGGAAAGCCCTCTCCATCGGCCGGCCGAAGGGAGAGGAAGAAGCAACCCGCCATCTCCAGCTTTTGAGGTAGGCACGATCACTTTTTTTATTTTGGGGTCTCCGGCCCCTGACGATCGCATCATATTCTCGAGGCCGCGGAGAGTCATTTCCCGCAATGGCCGTTTAAATTTCCGTCACTTATATTCTGTGCTGTTCTTATATCTGCTATATACTCGAGGCCGCGGCGAGTCATTTCCCGCAATGGCCGTTTAAATTCCTATCACTAATATTCTGTGTTATTCTTATATCTGTTATATTCCCGAGGCCGCGGTGAGTCATTTCCCGCAATGGCCATTTAAGTTTCTGTCACTTACATTCTGTGCTTCTCATATCTGCTCATATTCTCGAGGCCGCGGCGAGTCATTTCCCGCAATGGCCGTTTAAATTTCTGTCACTTAAATTCTACACTTTTCCCATCCCCTGAGGTCGCGGAGAGTCATTTCCCGCTATGGCCATTTAATCCTCATATCTTGTTACACTACATCTATTCGCACACCCCGTCGGAGCAATCTCCCGTTGTGGTATCTCCTCTCTCTCCTTTTTTTTGTGTCGCAGCAAAACGAGCCCGCGCGCTCAGCCCGCCTCCGCACCAAATCCGCCGCGTGACGTCGCTCACATCTTGGCGATCCCAGTGGGACTTCTTTCGCTTTCCCTCGGTTACCCTTGCAACTTTGGCACCGCCGTGTGCTCCTCCACCTCTGCGCCCTCGCGCGCTCCAGTTGTGCTCACAGTAGCACTTTCAGTTCTTATCCCTCGTGCACCTCGTGCACTTCGCCCCTAGTCCCTTATGATTCATTGGGTGTTGATTATATCTTTGTTATATCTGTTGTTTTCTTATGTTCTGTATATATGTTCAGCACTTCATTGCATGCATCCACCTCGTTTCTAGTTTTTTTTTCATTTTTTTCTAAGGATCACCCTCTCTCGGTGAAGGAAGGACTCTCCCTTCGGGAATTCCTCTCGACGGACTAGAATCTCCTCCACCGGGACCACCGTAAGTCCCTGACAATGAAGGATTCCCTCTTCGTTCACTGGGCTGGTTGTACCATTGAAGTTCCCCGGAGTTAGTCGACCCATCCGTGGTGAGACGAGAGACCCTAGTTGACACGGCGGTGAAACAAAAACTAACTAGGGTCCTTATTTTTGTGTGAACTTCAGATCTAGTTAAAAACACAAAAAAATTATCAAAAATCAAAACAAAAAAAGGGGCGTAAAGGCATTCACTTGTTTGATAATCTTTGCTATTTGCTTGTTGGTGTATGTTTTTGCGTTCCGGAAAAACTCTAAGCATGACTCACGAGTCCTTTGAGGAGAACCACCCTGGTCGTGGTCAGTCAGTCAAGCCGCGAGTCCATGCTATGGACTTTGGTCCTTCTTATGAGCCCTCACGTGAGGTGCAGGTTACCGCAGGGGTCACATCCCCACCACAGGACATCTCTTCTTTGCTAGGTGTCCTTGCTAACACGGAGCTTACCTCTGAGCAGCTACGGGCCTTCCAGGCCATTCTGAAAGGGAAATCCGTCTCCCCTGCCCCACAGGAGTCAACTCCAGCCATCGCACCCCTCCAAGAGTCGGTGCAGGCCATCTCATCTCCCTCACTGGTGCAAGCCATCCAGTCTCCCTCGCTTCAAGGGCAGGTGAGTCAACAACCACCCTCGTTCTAGTTCCCTTCACAATCTCAAACCCATATTGTTCCCCACATACCGCTCCAGCCGGGGCCAACTATCGGTGGCTCGGTAGCTCCCTCTCATTCGGGGTTTCCCCCTCAAGTCTTCGGGAGACATTGTCCTCCCCAGTGGCAGGTGCCACCTTCACCTCCCGAGGAGCTCGCCCAATCGCTCCTTAACAGGTTCAATAGAATGGACGAACAGTTTTAGAATTTGAAGAAAATGGTGGACATGAAATCCACCCCGGAGGTTGCTTTACCAATCCTTCCGGTGATCCATCTTCCTCCCTCTGAAATGCCCACGTACCGCAGGTACAATGGCACTGGAAACCCCTTTATTCACCTCAAGGACTTCATGTATGAATCCTCCTATTGGCAAAACGACCAGAGATCCCTGGCGTACCTCTTTCGGAGATCATTGGACGGTCTTGCGCTAGAGTGGTTCTATTCTCTGGAGTCCGGCGAGGCCGAGAATTTTGATACAGTGCAAAGAAGATTCTTGCAAAAGTATCGGGATAGGGTTGGTCCCTCTCTTTCCATTACCGACCTAGTGGCCAAGAAGATGAGGCCGGATGAAGATTTTGTCCGCTATGCTGATAGATGGAGGTCTCTGGTAGAGAGGATAAGAGATACCCTCTCAGAGCCTGAACAAGTAAAGATGATTATGTCCAATGCAACCCCACAGTTCAGGCACGTCCTGGCCATGAGCAAGTTGACCACAATGGAAGAGCTCTATGAGAGGGCCCGGTATATCCAGACCCAGTTAAAAGACTCCCCTATTATGCACATGTTTGAGCCGTCGAAGCCCAAGGTAGTTAGAAAGACAGGCACTGGTGTCCCAAGTGGAGCGACAGAAGGGGTTGTAACAAATGAGCAGGTGAGTGCAGTCAACAACGCCAACTATGCAGCCAACCCAAGGTATCCACAAATGCCTCGACTTCCCCTCCAGCAAGGTCCTTTCCCCTCTCATCCTTCACCCCAAAATAATCCACCCCACAACAACATGCCTCAACCATTTAACCCCCAGCAACAACCCCGACCCCAGCAACAACAACCACCACCTCAGTACCACCAAGTTCCACCCCCAGAGAATTACGGACCCCCACAGCAATAAAGGAGACCGATCGGCCCCAAGAGAGCCCATTACCCGCCATTGCCAGAAACTTTGGTAGATATTTTTAGCGCCCTCATGGCTTCAAATACACTCATCCTACCTAGGAAAAAGCTTGCATGGCCCCCGAATGTTGATACCTCCAGATACTGTGTCTACCACAGGCATCCAGGACACAGTAGAGAATTGTTTCCACTTTAAGGACTATATCTATGACATGAATGATGAAGGCGGAATTGACTGGGATGAAATGAGGTAATATATCGCCACTCTCAAAGCCAGGAGACCTCCTCCTAGACCACAGTTCCAACAACAGCAGCAGTTACAACAGCAACCACAGCAACAACCATAGCAACAACAGCCTCAGCAGGCCCAACCACAACAGCCCAACATGGGCATAATCCAGAATCCATTACCGGAGCACCAACAACCCAATCATCAGGTCAACCCCATCTCCTCCTTCCCGGAAGTCGTGAGAGAGCAGGTGTGGCACCCAGAAAGTATCTCTGTTCTTGCTGCTGCCAACCCTATCATCAGGCAACCCCCTCGCCTTGCCCGAGTAGCACCTCTCTCTCATCAACCCGCATCGCAACCTATAGTGCAGCCTTCATCATTTCCATAGCCATTACATCCTCTCATTTGCACCCCTCCCACTAACTCACCAATGACCTATGAACGAATCACCCAGGGAATTACGGACCCCCACAACAACAAAGGAGACCGATCGGCCCCAAGAGAGCCCATTACCCGCCATTGCCAGAAACTTTGGTAGATATTTTTAGCACCCTCATGGCTTCAAATACACTCATCCTACCCAGGGAGAAGCTTGCATGGCCCCCGAATGTTGATACCTCCAGATACTGTGTCTACCACAGGCAGCCAGGACACACAGTAGAGAATTGTTTCCACTTCAAGGACTATATCTATGACATGAATGATGAAGGCGGAATTGACTGGGATGAAATGAGGCGATACATCGCCACTCTCGAAGCCAAGAGACCTCCTCCTAGACCATAGTTCCAACAACAACATCAGTTACAACAGCAACCACAACAACCACAGCAACAACAGCCTCAACAGGCCCAACCACAACAGCCCAACATGGGCATAATCCAGAATCCATTACCAGAGTACCAACAACCCAATCACCAGGTCAACCCCATCTCCTCCTTCCCGGAAGTCATGAGAGAGCAGGTGTGGCACCCAGAAAGTACCTCTGTTCTTGCTGCCGCCAACCCTATCATCAGGCAACCCCCTCGCCTTGCCCGAGTAGCACCTCTCTCTCATCAATCCGCATCGCAACCTGTAGTGCAACCTTCTTCATTTCTATAGCCATTACGTCCTCTCATTCGCACCTCTCCCACTAACTCACCAATGACCTATCAACCAACGCCTTCCACTATACCCTCACACCCTCTCATCTTCTCTCACTCCTCCATTTTGCCATCCACCCCTACTACATCTACCCCTATGCCTTCCAAACCTCTTATCATTCGTCAACCGTACCTGACCCCTGCCTGTTTTCACCATACCTCCACCAACGCCCTCAAAGCCACTTATCACCCACCATCCATCTCAGAACCATTATCCATCTCAAGCCTTATCCACTTTGCCTCCGCCTCCACCTTCCAGACCCCTTACCCTCCATTGCCCACATGAGATCCCCTCTACTTCCACTTTGCCTCCGCCTCCACCTTCCGAACCTCTTACCCTCCATAGCCCGTATGAGATCCCCTCTACCTCCACCATGCCTCCACCTAACAAACTCCTCATCAGAATCCCTGCTCTCATCATCACCCCTGCTTCATCAACCATTCCTCCACCATTACCCCTCAAACCCTTGCTAAAACCAACATCTAACCCCATAGAGGTGCAAAAACCGCAAGCCATGGTGCTCCGGAGTGGACGGATTTTTCACAGGGTTTTTCCCCAGAATAGTCAGAACCCCTAGCAGTCTCAGCCAGAGAAAGACAATGGAGAACATCCGAAAAAATCAATCCCGGGAACACAGTATGATTTGTTAAAACACTTGGACAAGACGCCTGCTCGGATCTCCATCCTGGAGCTGCTTCAGAGATCCACATCCCATCAGGCAGCCTTAATGGAATATCTTCGAAAGGTTATGGTGAATGAGGACCTCCCTGTAGAGAAGATTTCGGCTGTTCTGACACCGACAGACACACAACCAGCTATTGTATTCCACAACCACGAGCACGCCCCCAAGGAAACTCGAAAGTATGCGTTGTGTGTTTCAATAAAAATCAATGGAGTGTCCATACACCCGTGCTTGGTGGACACGGGCGCATCCATAAATGTGATCTCCATGAGCACCCTCCAGTTATGTGGGGTCGGTGAGGAACAGATAAGACTGTCTCCAATCACAGTCACAGCATATGACAATAGCAAAAGGCCGCCACAGGGGATGATTATCCTGAGGGCAGAGTTAGGCCCTGCGTCAGTTTCTACGAAATTCCATGTCCTCGATATGGATCCCACATTCAAGGCTATACTAGGCCGCCCCTATATTGAAGTCATGGACGCTGTACCCTCCACCAACCACCAATGCCTAAAGTTTCCATACAATGGGAGAATTATTAAAGTAGTCAGCACACCTGTCCTTCATTCAGTGGACGCTATTAACATCTCTCTGCCGTCTGTTTGGCCGTCTCATCGGCCCATAGTGTCACTACTGGATGTGTATGACCCATCCCACATTCCGCCAACACCAAAGAAGCCACTTTCGGTACCGATGTCACGTCTCCCTTCTCATTCTAAAGGAGGGGAGATAATGAGGAATATCGACTATCAATAGGGCAAAGGCTTGGGCGCGCAGCTACAAGGAAGGCTGAAACCGCCAAAGGAAAAAAGGTTGAGTCACAAGTTTGGCCTAGGTTTTGAAGGATCACTCGAGGCAGATGGGAAACCCCTCACATGGACCCTATCCTCCCATTTTAAAAAGGGGGTCATTATTCAAATGGGAGATTACCCGCAAGAAACATATGGGAGATCACATGTTGTATACTTGGCTGAAAAATGTTCAATGGCCGCTAAGAGAGGCAAGATCAGGGATCCGGAATGCGAATGGAGCAAATGGTTCGACATCCAAGATATTTCCATTGCACTAGAAAGAATGTTCTCGCCCTCGCAACTGGAGGAACCGCCATTGATCTCTGAAATGCCAGGGGATATCACTACTGTTGCCAGAATTCCAAACCATCCTCGCCAAGAGGACTCTGATACCGGCGGATCTTCATCCGTCACCAACATTACCATCGACGGTTCATTAGCCGTCGTCTTCTCCATTCACTCACCGCAGCCCTCGTTGCTGTCTCCTTTCTGAGCCAGACGGTTGTCTGACGATCTTTCCAGGTCCCCTTCGCTACTCACATACCTACGCGGGTTTCTCAACCCGCGCCAGGTTTTCAATCATGATCTGCTCTATGAGCCTCCCAACCCTTTAGCCATGATCACTTTCCCCCCTCCTCCGATCTCTTTTCATTGCTTTGTCATAAAAAATGAAAATGCAAAAAAAAAACGTCGATTTTTAAACCCCTCAATAACACATCTTCGTTGAGGAAACCTCCTACATCTCCCGCGAGTGCAACCCGACCTACGGGCCACTCATCCAAGGTCCTATGAGTGACCTTTTCTATCCGTCCTCTGAGTAGTCCTTCCCTGTACATTCTTCGGCATCTTCTTTAACTTCTTCTTCGTCCGTAGGGCAACCCAGTCAACCTAGGAATAATGGGTCAAGGGTAGTATCCAAAAAGAAATCCAAGGATAAGCAGATCCCTCGTTGATTCCTTCTGGATTTAGCCACCAGGTGTCAGACCCTTCTTGCCATCCCTCAGTTGTTAGAAAATCTCATCCAACTATCGGAGACAGAATGTGAGGACAATTGTGTGATTGATGAAGGATATGGGGTTTATGAAATCACCGATGAAGAATACCCTATTGAAGATGAGGATGAAGAATATGAGGATGCGGCTGGCGCATATGCTAGTGGAATAAGGAGATTCGACGAGCCGTCAGCCGCCGTAGAAGAGTCCACCAAAGAAGTCAACTTGGGAACTGAGGAAGACCCTAGGATCATCCTCATAAGTGATAATTTACCACCCTCTGAAGAAGAGGCCTTAATTGAATTTCTCAAAGAGTATAAGACACGTTTGCATAGAGCTACGAGGATATGCCGGGCCTAGATTCCACCTTAGTCGAACACCGCTTAACTCTAAAACTAGGGTCCGCCTCGATAAAACAAAGGTTAAGGCGTTTCCACCCTCAGATGGCTTTGAAAATGAAAGAAGAGGTCGACAAGCTCCAAAAAGCCAGGTTTATCAGAGTCGTTCTTTATCCTCAATGGGTGGCGAACATTGTCCCGGTCAAGAAGAAGGATGGGAAAGTCAGGATTTGTATCGACTTCCGGGACCTTAACCGTGCGTGTCCAAAGGATGATTTTCCCCTGCCTCATATTGATGTGTTGATCGATAACACGACAGGCTATGAAACCCTCTCATTTATGGATGGATTTTCGGGATATAATCAAATTCGTATGGCAGAAGAGGATCAGGAGAAGACATCATTCACTACACATTGGGGAACATATTGTTATGTGGTCATGCCGTTTGGGTTAAAGAATCATGGAGCTACTTACCAAAGAGCTATGATGGCCATATTTCATGACATGATGCACATATATCTGGAGGTGTATGTGGATGATTTATTGGTAAAATCAAGAACCATGGTGGAACATCCAAGGGTTTTGGCTAAGGTGTTGCAGAGATCAAGGGAGTTCCAATTGAAAATGAACCCGAAGAAGTGTGTGTTTGGCGTATCATTGGATAAATTACTGGGTTTCATTGTAAGCAAAAGGGGGATTGAGATAGATCCTAAAAAAGCTAAGGCCATCAGGGATATGCCGCCCCCCAAAAATTTGAGGGAAGTTCGAGGTTTAATTGGGAGGTTACAATTCATTCGTCGGTTTGTGTCTCAGCACTCACAAAGGTGTAGACCTTTCTATGAGTTGACCAAGCCAGGAGTAGAATTCCATTGGGATTCGAAATGCCAGAAAGCTTTTGAAGGGTTAAAGGAATACCTGGCTAATCCACCCATTCTCATTTCACCCAAGCCAGGAAAACCTCTTATCCTTTATATCTCAGTCCTGGATGACTCCGTGGGAGCCGTCCTCGCACAAGCCGATGAAGAAGGCAAGGAACGGGCAACCTATTACTTGTCCAAACTCCTAAATCCCTGTGAACAGAAGTACACAGCCATGGAGAAAACCTGTGTTGCCCTCGTTTGGGTAGTGCAGAAATTGAGGCACTACTTCCTGGCTCATGAGGTCCATTTGATTGCTCGCATGAATCCTATCAAATTCCTCCTGGAGAAATATGTCCTTACCGATAGGCTAGCACGCTGGCAGAGTTTTCTATCTCAGTTTGACATCACCTACATCCAGCAAAAGGTAATTAAAGGTTATGCTATAGACGAGCATCTCGCTCACCATCCTCTTCCCAAGTTCGATCCTGTCCAATCAGATTTTTCAGATGAGGAACTAATGTCCATCACTCAATCCGACGAGCCAATGTGACATTATATTTTGATGGAGCTCTGAATTCCCAAGGGAAGGGTATAGGCATTGTCTTCTGACACCCGAAGGCGTCACCATCCCAGAAGCATTTCATCTTGCATTCCCAGTCACCAACAACATTGCTGAATATGAGGCTCTTCTAGCTGGTCTGGAACTAGCCCATTCTTTCTATATCACTGAATTATGAGTCGTGGGTGATAGACAACTTGTTCTCCGTCAAGTGCTTACCAAATATCGCACTCTTGATCCCAAGCTCAAGCCTTATCAGGAGCTGGTCTCCGCTTATGCCAAATTGTTCACCAAGCTGATCTTTGTCCATGTTCCTCGCGAACAGAACATTCTAGCCGATGCCCTCGCCTCCTTGGCGTCATCTTTTAGATTCCCTTTAGGTGTATGGTCTGAATCCATCACCATCTACATGCGTCTCGTCCCTGCAGTTCAGGACCCTTACCTTTTAAAGATCAAAGAAGAGTCCTACAGAAGATTCAAGAAGGAGAAATTCTTGAGAAGAGGAAATCATGTTGGCAGAATTTGAAGAAGAACTGGCCGATGAGGAGAAACCTTGGTTCTATGAAATCTTCAAATATTGCAAAGATCAGTCTTACCCTGAAGGAGTCACCTCAGAGGATAAAAAAGCCATAAGAAGGGTGGCCCAGAAATACACATTTGTTGGAGGTCTACTCTATAGGAGAGGCCTTACTGGTGTTCTATTAAGGTGTCTTGATGACGATGAGATCTGGAAATGTATAGAGGAAGCACAATCGGGTGTGTGCAGTGGCCATGTAAATAGCCAAATGCTGGCTAAGAAGATCATTCGGCAAGGCTTTTACTAGCATACTATGGAAGAGGATTATGCTGTCTATGTCCGTAGGTGTGTCAAGTGTCAACTCCACGCCGATAAAATTCATTCACCATCTTCCTCACTTCATCCAATATCCTCCTCACGGCCTTTCTCCATGTGGGCATTCGACATCATTGGTCCCCTAGGTGATCCCAATTCCCTTACCAAGCAGAAATCTTTCATCCTCACTGCGACGGAGTACTTCACCAAATGGGCCGAAGTCGAAGCTTACGTGGAAATCAAGGCGTCAACAGTCTGCAAGTTCATCATGAAGAACATCCTCACCAGGTTCGGCGTCCCAAGCATAATCGTCACCGACAATGGGCCACAGTTCATTTCCCAGGATCTTCAAGACCTCTGTAAAAGGTACGCAATCGCATTGCATCATTCATCACCTTATTACCCACAAGGTAATGGCCAAGCAGAGGCCACCAACAAAATATTGATCAAAAGCATAAAGAAAACATGCGAGTCTAGTAAGTTTTTAGACTGGCCAGAAAAGCTTATCGAAGCTCTATGGGCCTATCGCACCTCAATCCGTACCCCCACCGGGCAGACTCCGTTTGCCCTTACTTACGGAATGTAAGCGGTAGTCCCGTACGAGACTTTGATTCCCTCTCTCAGGATACAATTGGATAAGGAATTTCTCCTCGATGAACGTCGTGATTCACTCCTTGCCCAGTTGGAACTCTTAGATGAGAAGCGGCTGGCCGTTGCCGAGCATGCACGTGTTTATCAAAATAGACTCGCTCGTTTTTACCAAAAGAAAGTCATTGAGAGAAAATTCAAAGTCGGTGAGATGATCGTAAAAAGAATTTTTGTCAAATCTAGAGGGCCGCGTTCTAAACTCCAACCCAATTGGGAAGGACCCTACGTGGTTCAAGCTGTGTACCCTGGCAACGCCTAAAAGCTAGTGAATGCCGAAGGGACCGAGTTATCCCACCCCTGGAACGGGCTTTATCTTAAAAAATACTACCCTTAGATAAGTGTAACAACTAGCATGGTACGAGGACCATCGGAGTCAGAAATTCACTCTTCGGTCTTTGTAGTCTAACTCAGGGTTAACCTGCGCATACTCCCACACCTCGCTTTCGGGATCAAACGAAGCGGAACTCGAGGGAGGCCCAACACAAAAAAACAAAAAACAAAAAAAAGGACTGCCTAGTGTTCATCATGCAGTCAAATCTTTGCATCTGTCCTTCATGTAGGATAGGACCCATTAAGGCTCGGTAGGTCTCGGGTCTTGGCCCGCCAGAACCGTGGAGATTCCTGTCCGGTCATGTCGGCTTATGCCCACTAAAAGGAGGCAACACGCGTACACGCAGTTATTTTAGCCAAAAAAATGGTCGTATTGCTTGTTATGGGGCCATACTCGAAGGTCTCCAGGAAAGTCATAATCTTTGTTCTCTCCTTTCTCGGCCCAATGAGACAGCCGATGCCTTTAAAACGCTGAGCATAAGGGAACCAAAATACCATACCCTGAAGGCGAGAGTTGGATTCATCTCCTCGAACTCGAGTCAGAGCAAGAGAAGAGGGCAGTGTCCCCGTAGGCATACAAGAGGGATTCCTACATATCAAATCATCATGTCTCCCTAAAAAAAAAGAGCCTGGTTGTGGCCGTGCCTGAGTTCAACAAGCGAAACCCTTCTAAACAAAAGCTAAATTCCACAAAGGGGTAACGTAATTCTGTTCGAGGTTTGGTCCGAAGTCACCCAAAAGAGAGAGGTCGAGTAGGTCCCGATTAGCTCGTCGGGTTAACGATTTTGTCGGTCCTCTCGGAAGGTTTACCCCACTACTCTTCTTCCTCCCCTCAAAGATGAAAGCCCAACAGAAATCCTGAAAGGCGCGCCCCGCTAAGGCAAGCGACCTCGTTTTAGCAAAACACACATATAATTGTCTACTTCGAAAGGCAAAAGCCATCACCGCAAAGGAGTCTCGGTGTTTCTGGCCGGTCAAGACCTCTATCTACCACCTCGGTGGATTCTCACTTTAACCTCGGGCTTAGGTCAATGCAAGCACGTCACCAATAGGTGCGACGGCGTCTGATTTAGGGTCAGCGTCACGCGGTTGACCATTAGGGTTCCAGGGTGTTCCATTCTATACCATCTAGAGTTGTGAGAAAATAGACCCGGGTCGGGTAAATCTCTTACCTTGAACACTCTTTCGGTGTGTCCTTGTGGTCGGAAGCGACTGGGAGCCTAAGCATGGCATGACGGTTTTGTCATCACGTTAAGTCTTAACCGACAGGATTATCATTTGAGGAGTCTAGGGGCCCAAATCAATTTAGATGTGCACACAAGATAGTTGGGAGGTTAGTAAGAAACCCTGTCGTCATAAAAGTCAGGTGCCACAAGAATGATCACTAGGCATTAGTAGCTCTAAAAAAAAGAAAAAGAAAAGGAAAAGAAAAAGGGAAAAAACACAATATTATGAAGTGGCCCTCGGAGACGTCGTCGGTAGAAATTCTCTGGGAGCGCGTTAACTCCGCATTAGGCTACTTTAAACACCCCTGGTCCAAGAACCATGCCGGTTGTAATAACAAGTATCTTTCAAATTTTTTTTTAAAAATTAAATAAATAAATAAACAAACAACGCAAAAAATGCATCCGTGTGATCTCATTTGTGTCCTGCATTTTTACATTATGTTCCCATTTGTGTGCCCGTATGTTGCATTCATCATCTTTGCTCTTGCCTTAATTGATAAAGACTTGGCCCCTTGACTCGTTATCAAGGTTAGTCTCAAAATAATCACCCACTCTTGAGCAAGGGGCCAAGTCAGAACGAAAAAATTGACTTGTTTCATTGAGCGATGTGTACCAGATTGAAAAGTAGGAATGAAGGCAGAAGACATGAAACTGAACATTCCTTCCTTTATTTCCTTCTAGAAATTGTACATTAAGTCCCGTCCTCTCTCTCAGTGTTACCCCTTTCCCCACTCTCCAGGTAAAGAACCCTGGAGGGTGTTGCTAAACCATGCGAGGCGGTGCCTCTGCTGCTCTGTACCCCTCTTCCCGTCTCTGCTCCCCGTCGATCGATAGGGACAGCAAAGAAGCTGCTAACACGAAAGCCATGCTCTCGTGCTCTACGGTAGCGCTCTTCACCATCTCTCAGCCATTGTTCAGCAAGACCGATGCTGGTTCGGAGTTCAAACAATTGGGCCTCCATGGCCCTCCGCTCCTCCCTCTCAGCCAATCAGTCGGCTCTCTCTCTTTCGGTGTCTCTTTCCCTTTCCGCGCTTTCTCTCTCTCTATCCTCCCTTTCCAGCTGAAGGGTAATCATCAGCTCCATGGCGTCCCGAGAGGAGCCATCGTCTGGGCGATGCCGCAACTCTTCCTCCAGTTCCGCTATTCTAGCTTCCCCTTGAGCGGTGCGTGCAAATGCATCTTGCACCTCTTTTGTCTGCCATAACCATCATTTCAGATATGCGGAGGCATGGATAAGTGAAATTCAATGGCAAGACTCTCACCTGGGCGGAGAGCATGCCTTCTGCCTCCGCGGCTCGCTGCGTAGTATGAGCAAGCTGCTCATGAAGTAAATCAAGTTCGAAAGTGGGGATCCACAAACTGGAAGAGACACCATCCTCCCCCATTGCTGAGGAAGCCGCATCAAGCGGGGCGCGCTGCAACACACATAAGGTGGCACTGAGGACCTAACGCCAGAAATCTTGGTCTATGATCGTGTGTATGTAGGCTTACCGAAGAACTGAAGGATGCGCGAGTATCATGTAACTGTCGTTCTGTGCCTACCAGGCGAGCTTGCATGTTTGCTATCATAGTGTCGCGAACATCCTGTGGCCAGGACATAGGTTAACATAAAAAAAAGAAAAGAAAAATGTGCTCACCTCCACAGTCCCCTCGGGATGGAGTAGCTATGCATACATCGCCTTATAGAGGCGTAGATAGTCATCGCTGTCTTGAGCATGTGACTCCACGGGAGTGCCACCCTGTTGCCAGTCCTCATATTGCTCGGGGAACCGCACTCTCCAATCAACGGAGGTCGCCGGCCCCCGCGTCTTTCTCCCCACACGCGGTGTTGTAGTCATGCCCACCCATTCTTGGGCGAGCCCTAGAGTCCTCATGGCCAATCGTAGCCGAAGTGGCTCGATTTCGTTCAAATAGTGCATCCAGAGGTCGCGTCGAACCGGGCACGGCTAGTTATGACCCATGGCTGGTCGGCGTCGGTCATGCCCGCATAAGTCCTCCATACCACCTAGGTCAGGTCACACACATCTTCTTAATCATTAAAAAGAAAAAAGAAAAAAAGAAAAAAATGATGAAATAATAACTACCATCACGCAGGGAACTCTTGCAACTCGCGTCTTTACACCATCAGCTGGTAGGATAGGGGGGCTGGGTTCGTAATAGGTTGCCACCGCCTCGCCAGCAGTACCGCCATTGGACGTCAATGATGGGCTTTTCCCATTGGGAGGTAATAATAGCTCCACAACTGCACCATCGTGTGTCATTAACTCAAAAAAAGAAGAATAAGAAGAAGAAGAAGAAAAAGGATAAGGGGGATACCTGGATGAACGGCGTAAAACCACTCACGGTTACCTCTCTGTCTGCCCTTTCAGACAGACCCGCGAATAGATGCGCCAACATGGCTGCTCCCCAAGCGTATCGTCCCACTTTCTCAGGGTTTACCAGGAATTCTAAGAAGCGACAATGAATGCTGTCTCCTTTCGAGCCCATCAATAATTTCCCCAACAGAAAAAAGAGGAATCTCCTCAAATCCATGTTGGCTCTCTCCCAATTGCTCGCATCTACGCAGTAGACGGCGCGGAATCCTCTTTCAGTCCTCTCCATGAATTCTTCCAAGGACTCATCATCACGGGAACGAACGTCAGTAAGTCCCAACGTCTCCATGATAGGCATCTTGGCTACGGACCTTTTCTTACGATCATCCAGATCCACTCTTAGTAACCTCTGAGTAGCCTCCCTGTAGTCGGAGTATGTGATACCAGTCAGCGCTTCGCCATCCACTTTTAGGCCCGTGATTCGGACCACATCTTCCAGGCTGGGCACCATGTGCCCCCAAGGCATCAAGAAGGCACGACTCATTGGATCCCACCTTTCACGGAATGCTTGGACGAGGGCAAGGTTGAGCTTGACTGGCTCGATCCGGAGAAAGGCTCCAAGCCCCATCACGTCTAGCCTTGCCTTCTGAAAATCCGGGAGATCCCTGTATGCTGCCACTACTAACTCCCATGAAATATGTGATTTCATCACACTCTGCGCATACACGAGGAATGAGAGGGGTTTTTTTAAAAGAGAGAAAAGGAAGAAAGAATGAGAGAAGGGGTAAGAAAGCTCATCTTATGAGTTGCGATTGGGTCCTTTCACTGAAGTGCCCTTCGAGGTCCGAGAGTTTCCTGGAACTACTACCGTTGGACCTGCTTCTCTTCGAGGAGTGGGAAGATTCACCCTCCCTTCTACAACCTCAGAACTCTTAGTTCCTTCTTCGTCCGTGGAAACTTGTACTCCTCAAGTTGGCCCTCGATGCCCCTGAGAGAACGAACGAGGGAGGTATTTATAGAAATGAAGGAAGTGCGATCCGAAGCTGCCTCCATCACTTTTAATGATAGCCCTTGCGATAGGGCACCTGCCCTGCGGTCCCATGTGTCACTCCACCGCTCGCGCAGGATAATTGATTGGATGGTGTAAAGTGACACTCTCGCCCTACGCAGCCCAGGGACGCCCTGTCATTTTGTAGAGGTTGTCCGGGAAGATTGAAAGGTTGTCCGGGAAAAGCGGCTAGAGCCATCATTGTTGACTTTGACGGTAGATCCCCGCGACCTGACCACGCAGGTCGATCCGCATGTGAGGGTGCACATTAGTGAGCTCGGGCTACGCACTTAATAATTCACTCCCTCGGACTGGGTGTAAAGAGAAAATCAACGACGCCTTATGGTATCGACGTGGTTTACGGAATTTATGACATGGCCATAGTCCGACATCATCTCCGGCCAACAGTCTATCAACTTGACCGGTCCTTACCGGGATCCAATCCCGCATTCTCATTAAACTTGCCTTGTTCGTGGCAGACATTTGCGCGGTTTTGCTATCATCTTTTATGCTACAAACACGGACCTTCATCCGAACATGAAGTGGCCCATGAGTGGCCGACATAGTCTGAACATTCACGTCCCGATACGGGTTTCTAGCATAGTTCGTCTTTCACTATCCTCCTGCACTATTAGTATTCTCTTTAGGCCGTAGGGCCCTTATTCCTGGCAATCAATCAAGGGTGTTCCCCCGTATGGGGGATGTAAATAACGCCGTGGCCTTTACGGCACGGTAGGTTTCGGTCCCGACATGAACTACACAATTGTCTGATTAGTCAGATCGCGCGCACCATGGGCTTCCATGAAGCCTGAATAAATCGTCACCTAGGTGACTGGCACGGTCTCGCACTTAATAAACCCAATAAACGAACAACCAACGATCTAAATAAAAAGTGCATCCACAACTCCTCTTCAGCCCGGGTCGCGCGAGCCACTGCACTGGCAAGTTTCTCCCGAAGGGAGGCGATCTCCAGAAAAGGAGCCTGAGAGATGGAAGATGATCCGCCGGCCATCCCTGCCATCGCTGCCTGCTGGGCTCGCTGGAACAGATAAACAACTGCCATTGGTTAAGCTCCGAGATTAAAAAAAAACAAAAAAGAGAAAAAATAAAAACAAAAAATAATAAAAAATAATAAAAAAATTGGGGCCCTTCTTTCACCTCTGTCCGTCTCCCGAGCTGAAGAGGCCCCACTTGGCTCCTCCTGCACTGCCACAAGTAGCCGGCACTCTCCTGCGTGGGCGCACCACCTTGTTGCCCGTCTTGGAACTGAGCAGGGAGGCGTATGCGCCAGTCTTCAGGTTTTGCCTTGCCGCGTCTCTCTCCCCCGACGCGGTTCGGCTCATCCGCACTCACCCACTCATCGGCACGGACCACGACGGACCGCACAAGCCAGTACATCTCAAATCTCCGCCACTTGTCAAAGCCCACATTGAAGTCAACAAAGTAAAGGGAATACGTGGAAAGGGAACCCGTGTCAAGCAAACACTCACCCGAGCCACCTGGTCACGCTTGGCCTCCTCAGCATGGGCCACCACGCCCGCCAACTGCTCCTGGAGAGAGGAGACCTCCGGAGGAGGGGCTCGCGAGCTGGAGGTCGCCCCATCAGTCATCTCGGCCGCCGCCGCTTGATGGGCATGCTGAAACACAGAACAACACACGACATCAAGAGGCTAAGCACCAGGAATCCAGGTGACAAAAAAATGATTACGCATTGCATAAGCTCACCAGGATGTCCAGCTCCTGACGGGTGACTGCCAACTGCTGCCTGGCAGCTGCCAGCTGGGCCCGCATGTCAGTGATGATAGTGTCACGAGCATCCTGCATTCATAAGCATATATATTAATGTCACATGCATGTATTTGCATAAAGAGAAATCCACGTTTCATACTTACCCCTGCTGGCCTCCCTAGGTAGAGGCGATGCGCGTACGTGTCCCGGTACCGCCGCAAGTAGTCAGGCACTGTCCTGCACATGGGACTCCACCGGAACACCACCCTGCTGCCAGTCCTGGTACTGTGCAGGAAAGCGCATACGCCAGTCCATGAGCTTCGCCTTGCCCCGGGTCTTCCGCCCGACATGGCTCTACTCGTCCACCTCCACCCACTCCTGGGCAAGCCCCAGGGTCCTCATGACTAGCCTGAGCCATAGTGGCTCGATCTCGTTCAGGCAGTGGACCCACAGGTCCCACCCGAAACGAGGTCGACCCGCTACAACCCAAGGCTGGCCAGCATCGGCCATGCCCTGGTAAGGCCTCCATACCACCTGCATCACCATACATGCATCATATCAGTCCCCACTCTAGTAGACAAAGTGAATGCATAAAAGATCATATACATCATACCATGGCCTCAGGATACTCGGTCAGCTCACGTCGAAGCGACGTCAGCTGGTAGCTGCGCGGTGCCGTAGTCGTGACCGGTCTCCACCGCCGCGCTAGGGGCGCGGATGTCCTGTTCCATTGCCTGGCTCTCTCCATCGAGAGGTAGTAATAACTCCATACCTGCATCCATCATACATCATTAGTACCAAATAATTACATGATTGTAAATTAGGAATCATTGTAAAATACATAAATGAAATGTTCACCTGGAGAAAAGGCGCGAAGCCGTCGACTATCGTCTCCTTATCTACCCCTTGAGAAAGATCTGCGATCAAGTGGGCGAGTAGGGATGCTCCCCACGCATAGTGCCCCACTCGGTCTAGGTCTGCCAGGGTCCCGAGGAAACGATAGTGGATGTCGTCCCCCTTCGTCCCCAGCAGAAGGCGGCCCAGTAAGAAGAAGAGGAACCTCCGAAGGTCCAGGTCTGCCACCTCTCGGTCGCCCGGGTCCTGGCTAAAAGCCGCCCGAGCTGCCCCCTCCAACCGTGCCAGAAATTCTGCACCGCTCTCACTAACCCGCTGGCGCGGGTCCTCGAATCTGAGCGCCTCCATGATGTCCACCCGGCCGACTGTCCTGCTGTCTCTGTCAGTGGCGGTCGTCTCCAGTCATAACAGCTCTAGGACGCTCTCTCTGTAGTCGGGGTAGGTGACCCCACTGACAACCTCCCCATCCACCCGTAGTCCGGTGATCCGGACTATGTCCTCCAGCGTCGGCACCATGTGCCCCCAGGGCATCAGGAACGCTCGACTCGGCGCGTGCCAGCTCTCCCTCAGCGCCTGGACGAGGGGCAGGTCGAGCCGGAAGGGCTCAATCCTCAAGAACGCCCCGAACCCCATGGCGTCCACTCCGGTCCTCTGGAAGTCCGGCAGCCCTCGGTACACCGCCACTACCAGGAACCAGCTGATCCGGCTCCTCATCACACCCTGCACACCAAAAATAAGAAATCACATCAGAGCCACAAATAAAGAACAACACGATACATACATATATATATATATTAAAAAGAAAAAAATTGTCGCGTCAACACCCTTGGATGCCTCCCTATATTTTTATTTTATTTATTATAAAAAAAATATTTTTGAACGAGTCAACAACGTTAGACACCTTCACATATATTTTTTTTTAAAAAAACTTTTTTTAACGCGTCAAAGGGCTTTGACGCCTCAACCTTTATATATATATATATACATATATATATATATATATATATATATATATATATATATATATATATATATATATATAAGGGGGTTAAAAAAATATTAAAAAAATTGAGGCGTCTAGGTACCTGGACGCTTCAACCGTTCCATAGTCACCAACCCCAAAATCCCGTTTTCCGCCCCATTTTCCGCATAAAATCACAAAATAATGTAACAAAAGAAAGTTCTAGGCGGCCTACCGGGTCATGCTCCTCCTCTCCTGCTCCATCGGGCCCCTCGGGGCCCTCCACGGCCAAGGGAAGCGCCTCCTCTTCCACGGCGGCCTCCTCCTCCACGGCAGTCTCCTCAGTGCGATCCCGGACCTCCTCGGCCGACGAGCAATCCGCTTCCGCTTCTCACCTCCCTGGCTCGATCCACCGCGTTCCATGGACTCAGATTAAAGGAGGGAAGGTCGAATGGGGAGAAATGAGAGGTTTGGGAGAGAGGAGGGCCGTTTGTTGGTTGGGAAGAGAAAAGGCCGCGTAAGCGGCCTTTTAAACATAATTTCAAATTTTTTGACGCGTCCAGGCGCCTGGACACGTCAATAATAAAAAAAAACTTTGGGACATCCAGGCTCCAGGACGCGACCATTAATATATATATATATATATGCGTCCAAGCTTCTGGACGCGCCCATCAAAAAAATAAAAAAAATAAAAAAATAAAAAATTGGGGCGTCCAGACGCGTCCATAAAAATAAAAAAAAGGGGGGAGAGAAAGGAAAAATAAATAATAATAAGAGGGGGGACTGAAAACTAAAAAAAATAAATAAAATAATAATGATAATGATAAAATAAAATAAAAATAAGAAAAATATTTACGCATCCAGCACATTAGACGCATTTAAAAAATGAAAAATGAGGGCTGAACATTCAAAGAAAACTTTTTACACACAATAGCTTCTCATTTATTTCATTAAAAAAGCAAAGTGAGTTACATCAGGGGCTTAGGCACTTTAGGCCTTAACTTCCCCAGTTCGATTGCATAAGCCCTCCACAGCTCGCATTCTTCCTCTACATACACTAATACCTTCCCCGGGGTGCTCGTCTTCACGACACTTTGACGGCCTTCACCTCCTTTGCATCGCCTTCCTCGCCCAACTCTCTCTTCCTTAGAGGAGCGAGGCCAGATAACGGTGGGAACGAGTGGCGGGGAAGGCTGATTTGAATGCAGCACCGATGCGCGTTGTAAAGAACAAATTCAGTCGCGCCAATAAGTTGAAGTTCAGCTTCGGGGGAAGACCTCGTGAGGAGTTCGCGCGAGAGTAGACATGCCGGTGCACAAGTGAAGAAGCTTTGTGTCATAGTTTTGAAATGAGACCTCCAGTCTTCATGTTTCCTCAGCCATGGAACGCGGTTCACTATATTACCACCAAAGCCTAACACATCGGCTATGTGGTAAAGGGGGCTTTGTTGAAAAATCTTCGAGGCAGTTGACATCCCCTCACAGTGATCAAATTTGAAATGTAAATCAACCCAGCAATTCAGAAGAAGTGCGCAACCAAAAGGAGGCTTACCCATGCTGGAAGCAGTAAGGCCACTGTAGAGGTAAGCAAGAAGGTAGGTCCCACCCTTTTGCCATTCCAAATGCCGCAAATAGCACTCAGCTGATCTTCCTCCACTATGTTATCGGTATGAGGGAATAAGAGAGCACCCGCCAAACAGATTGTGAATCCCTTCATGATTTCTTCCAAACGATCATCATCTGGCAATCCTCTCAGGGCATCCATGACCCATTCTGCGAGCTTCTGCAGGTTAATTCCCTTCTGAGTCTAGACGTTTCTAATGGCACCAGACGGCATGAAGCTTCCGAGGACGTCCTCGGAAGCCGCCTTCTTCAGCATCGGCATGATCTTTATCCTGCCATCCCTTTTGAATCTCTTCAACCCAAGCAAGAGTTCCACCTCCTCAAGAAGGATGGACGCCTCGAAGGTGGGGAAAACGAAAGTGTGAGTCTGAGGATGCCAGATCTCCACCAGTGCACCCATGGCCGCCCAATCCATGTGAATCTTTTCATAATGCTTGGCATGAATCAGGAGTCCCTGAAGATGTCACCTCGTGAGTATGGCCCTCATGCCGATGGAGATGTTGGAAGTTAGCTTCGAAAGCCACGACAGTTTGGAGAACTTCCTCGGGCCTGGGAAGAGTGGATACGGCTGGAAAGAAGAAGAAGAACAAAGGAGGAAAGAGGTGAAGGAAAGATCATACGGGAAATTTGAAATGAATCAACGCACCATACGCGACTGGATCATCCCACTCAGATGTCCTTCGAGGTCGTAGAGTCGCCTGAATTCGCTGCTAGGCCTGCTCCTCTTCGTAGGGCGAAAAGACTCGCCTTCCATCTTGAAGAACCCAAGATCCTTCTCCTCCTCCTCTTAAGTTTCAAGGCTCTCCTTGATGCATTTGGCTGAACTAGACAAAGGGGGATACTTATAGGAAGGGAAGGGTGTATAAGCTAGAATGTGTCACATCGATGTCGAGTCGTCATCGTTGACTTTAGCAAAAGGTATTTTGTCTTGATCTCTCTTCTGCTGTGGTGCACTTCTGCTGCTTTTAATGTGATGTTGTTCAGTGCAGGTTTCACTGGAGGACACCACTGTCCCATCACGTGACGCCATTCGGTAACTAGTCCCACCATGTCATACATTGTATTATATAAAATTTACGTTACTAGAACATGTCAAGGACCTTGCGACCTGAATGACTCTAGAATTTGAGTTCCCCCTCAACAAAAATAGTGATGATTTCAAAGGAATTTAAGTTATGCGGATAGGCCGTTAAGTTGTGAAAGCGAGGGGACGATGGTTCCATTCAGTGAGTTGGTGCGTAGATAAACGGGCACCGGCTCAGTATCAGCTCACCGGATCGGTATCCTGACCCATTCTTAACAACTTGTCAATATTATCCTTGGCTATTTTCTATTTTAATTTGTTTTAAGTTTTCCTTTAAACCCAGCATGCATTCATGTAGGACTTTGATTCCATTGCGGAAGATCATTCAAGGTAATTCGATTGTGAAGGCCGCTGTGCTTAAATTCTTATAATATGAGATATTACATTCCGAATGAAATACTGAGTTTCCTTGAGACAGTCCTGGGCTGTTCTTTCAAAAGAGACACTTGTTTGAATTGATCATCAAATATTCCTTTACTTTTACTCTATTTGACCCACCTTGGCCGCAGCACTTCCACATTGGCTGATAACTGCTCCCCAAGGTGAAACCTGTAGGTTTACGACCCGGGTACTTCCACACAGAGAAGTTGGCCCCTTTTTCTACTCGTGCCTGAGCGCACATCTTCCCCTTTCTTGTTTGATTTCCGTCCAAGCAATTGTTGAATTCAGAAGACCTTCTTCAAGGTCGCCTCATTGCAAACTCTGAAAATATTCCAAACCGTAATGTTCAAAGCGTGTCTTATCACACCTTGGCATCTACTTTTCAGTCCGCTCCCACTCCACTTCATTCCATTTCCATGCCACTCCACTACGTGCCGCTCCCTTGCAAAGCAGACGCCAAGGCGGGGTAGCTCTAGACACGCCGTTCTTGACATTACCAAGAGTAAATCTCATATTACACGATGATACCCCAAAGTTACCTTCACATTTTTAATTACTTTGATAATTTCCTTTTTTTCTGATTTTTTTTACATTTTTTTGAATTTTTTCGTGAAAATCTTTGACGTGTCAAGATGGTTAGACGCCTTCTTCAGAAACCTCGTGCAGCGCACACGCGGCGCCGTTCCGACCGTTTAGTTTGACGTTTTCGAATAAATCCAATCATAGAGACGTCTTGTAGGCTAGACGCGCCCTTCGAGAGTCACGGTTACCCATCGAAACCACGCGTCTTCTCCACTGTCGACGGCTTTCGGCGGCGATTCGGTGGGCGAAAATAGGCGCGTCCAGGGTCTCGGATGCTTCAAATAAATTAAAAAATATAAAATATAAAATTATTGAGGCGTCCATTTGATTGGACGCCTCAAAGAAAAATAATATAAAAAATAAAAAAATAAAAAATATTCCTTGAGACGTCCAAGGTCCTGGACGCCTCAATGGTGAGGCGTCCACGATCCTGGACGCCTCAATCACCTCCCCCTCTATAAATAGAGGACCCCCTCCCTCGAAGGGAGGGGGCTTCAGATTCGATAGAGGAAGGAGAGACTCTGCCGGATCCCATTTCTAACCCGTGGGTCTTTTGCAGGGGGAGATTCTACCGGCTTCTCGGGTGCCCGCGCTCGCGAGAGGAAGGCTAGCTCCATCCGTTCTGCTTCCACGTCATCCCTACGCTGCCGAAGCTCCGCCGGATCCCACCATTGGCATCTTCAATAAGCCACTCTCTCCCTTTCCCTTTTGCCATTTCTATTGCATGCATCATCACACCATCCGTCATCTCCTTTCATAACAGAGATCCGCTTTTATGCACGTTTGCACGATCCCCCATTCATCATAGCATTTTCCTCCTACTCATGTCCGAGAGGGGTTTAAAAATAACACCAACCAGGTGTGTGTCTTGCCACGATTTCATTATTCTTCATCAAGGGACTAATACTACACTGCCATCTTTTCTGATCCACCTGTTATTTGTCTGTTTCTTCTTTTACAAGGGTAACCAAGGAAAGCCCTCTCCATCGACCGGCCGAAGGGAGAGGAAGAAGCAACCCGCCATCTCCCACTTTTGAGGTAGGCGCGATCACTTTTTTTATTTTGGGGTCTCCGGCCCCTGGCGATCACATCATATTCTTGAGGCCGCGGAGAGTCATTTCCCGCAATGGCCGTTTAAATTTCCGTCACTTATATTCTGTGCTGTTCTTATATCTGCTATATTCTCGAGGCCGCGGAGAGTCATTTCCCGCAATGGCCATTTAAATTCCTGTCACTAATATTCTGTGTTATTCTTATATCTGTTATATTCTCGAGGCCGCGGTGAGTCATTTCCCGCAATGGCCGTTTAAGTTTCTGTCACTTACATTATGTTCTTCTCATATCTGCTCATATTCTCGAGGCTGCAGCGAGTCATTTCCCGCAATGGCCGTTCAAGTTTCTGTCACTTACATTCTGTGCTTCTCATATCTGCTCATATTCTCGAGTCCGCGGCGAGTCATTTCTCGCAATGGCCGTTTAAATTTCTGTCGCTTAAATTCTGCACTTTTCCCATCCCCCGAGGTCGCGGAGAGTCATTTCCTGCTATGGTCGTTCAATCCTCATATCTTGTTACGCTACATCTATTCCGCACACCCCGCCGGCGCAATCTCCCATTGTGGTCTCTCCTCTCTCTCCTTTTTTTGTGTCGCAGCAAAACGAGCCCGCGCGCTCAGCCCGCCTCCGCACCAAATCCGCCGCGTGACGTCGCTCACATCTTGGCGATCACGATGGGACTTCTTTCGCTTTCCCTCGGTTACCCTTGCAATTTTGGCACCGCCGTGTGCTCCTCCACCTTTGCGCCCTCGCGCGCTCCAGTTGTGCTCATAATAGCACTTTCAGTTCTTATCCCTCGTGCACCTCGTGCACTTCGCCCCTAGTCCCTTGTGATTCATTGGGTGTAGATTATATCTTTGTTATCTCTGTTATTTTCTTATGTTCTGTATATTTGTTCAGCACTTCATTGCATGCATCCACCCCGTTTCTAGTTTTTTTTTTCAATTTTTTCCAAGGATCACCCTCTCTCGGTGAAGGAAGGACTCTCCGTTCGGGAATTCCTCTCGACGGACTAGAATCTCCTCCACCGGGACCTCCGTAAGTCCCCGACAGCGAAGGATTCCCTCTTTGTTCACTGGTCTGGTTGTACCATTGAAGTTCCCCGGAGTTAGTCGACCCATCCGTGGTGAGATGAGAGACCCTAGTTGACACGGCGGTGAAACAAAAACTAAATAGGGTCTTTATTTTTGTATGAACTTCAGATCTGGTTAAAAACACAAAAAATTATCAAAAATCAAAACAAAAAAAGGGGCATAAAGGCATTCACTTGTTTGATAATCTTTGTAATCTTCTTGTTGGTGTATGTTTTTGCGTTCCGGAAAAACTCTGAGCATGGCTCACGAGTCCTTTGAGGAGAACCACCCTGGTCGTGGTCAGTCAGTCGAGCCGCGAGTCCATGCTATGGACTCGGGTCCTTCTTATAAGCCCTCACGTGAGGTGCAGGTTACCGCAGGGGACACATCCCCACCACAGGACATCTCCTCTTTGCTAGGTGTCCTCGCCAACACGGAGCTTACCTCTGAGCAGCTCCGGGCCTTCCAGGCCATTCTGAAAGGGAAATCCGTCTCCCCCGCCCCCCAGGAGTCAACACCAGCCATCGCACCCCTCCAAGAGTCGGTGCAGGCCATTCCATCTCCCTCATTGGCGCAAGCCATCCAGTCTCCCTCGCTTCAAGGGCAGGCGAGCCAACAACCACCCCCGTTCCAGTTCCCTTCACAATCTCAAACCCCTGCTGTTCCCCACATACCGCTCCAGCCGGTGCCAACTATCGGCGGCCCGTCAGCTCCCTCTCATTCGGGGTTTCCCCCTCAAGTCTCCGAGAGACATTTTCCTCCCCAGTGGCAGGTGCCACCTTCACCTCCCGTGGAGCTCGCGCAATTGCTCCTCAACAGGTTCAATAGAATGGACGAACAGTTTCAGAATTTGAAGAAAATGGTGGACGTGAAATCCACCCCGGAGGTTGCTTTACCAATCCTTCCGGTGATCCATCTTCCTACCTCTGAAATGCCCACATACCACAGGTACAATGGCACTGGAAACCCCTTTATTCACCTCAAGGACTTCATGTATGAATCCTCCTATTGGCAAAACGACTAGAGATCCCTAGCGTACCTCTTTCGGAGATCATTGGACGGTCCTGCGCTAGAGTGGTTCTATTCTCTAGAGCCCGGCGAGGCCGAGAATTTTGATACAGTGCAAAGAAGATTCTTGCAAAAGTATCGGGATAGGGTTGGTCCCTCTCTTTCCATTACCGACCTAGTGGCCGAGAAGATGAGGCCGGACGAAGATTTTATCCGCTATGCTAACAGATGGAGGTCTTTGGCAGAGAGGATAAGAGATACCCTCTCAGAGCCTGAACAAGTAAAGATGATTGTGTCCAATGCAACCCCACAGTTCAGGCACGTCCTGGCCATGAACAAGCTGACCACAATGGAAGAGCTCTATGAGAGGGCCCGGTATATCAAGACCCAATTAAAAGACTCCCCTATTATGGACATGTTTGAGCCGCCGAAGCCCAAGGTAGTCAGAAAGACAGGCACTGGTGTCCCAAGTGGAGCGACAGAAGGGGTTGTAACAAATGAGCAGGTGAGTGCAGTCAACAACGCCAACTATGCAGCCAACCCAAGGTATCCACAAATGCCTCGACTTCCTCTCCAGCAAGGTCCTTTCCCCTCTCATCCTTCACCCCAAAATAATCCACCCCACAACAACATGCCTCAACCATTTAACCCCCAGCAACAACCCCGACCCCAGCAACAACAACCACCACCTCAGTACCACCAAGTTCCACCCCCAGAGAATTACGGACCCCCACAGCAATAAAGGAGACCGATCGGCCCCAAGAGAGCCAATTACCCGCCATTGCCAGAAACTTTGGCAGATATTTTTAGCGCCCTCATGGCTTCAAATACACTCATCCTACCCAGGGAAAAGCTTGCATGGCCCCCGAATGTTGATACCTCCAGATACTGTGTCTACCACAGGCATCCAGGACACAGTAGAGAACTGTTTCCACTTTAAGGACTATATCTATGACATGAATGATGAAGGCGGAATTGACTGGGATGAAATGAAGCAATATATCGCCACTCTCAAAGCCAGGAGACCTCCTCCTAGACCACAGTTCCAACAACAGCAGCAGTTACAACAGCAACCACAGCAACAACCATAGCAACAACAGCCTCAGCAGGTCCAACCACAACAGCCCAACATGGGCATAATCCAGAATCCATTATCGGAGCACCAACAACCCAATCGTCAGGTCAACCCCATCTCCTCCTTCCCGGAAGTCGTGAGAGAGCAGGTGTGGCACCCAGAAAGTATCTTTGTTCTTGCTACTGCCAACCCTATCATCAGGCAACCCCCTCGCCTTGCCCGAGTAGCACCTCTCTCTCATCAACCCGCATCGCAACCTGTAGTGCAGCCTTCATCATTTCCATAGCCATTACATCCTCTCATTCGCACCCCTCCCACTAACTCACCAATGACCTATGAACCAACGCCTTCCACTATACCCTCACGCCCTCTCATCTTCTCTCACCCCTCCATTTTGCCATCCACCCCTACTACATCTACCCCTATGCGTTCCAAACCTCTTATCATTCGTCAACCGTACCTGACCACGCCTGTTTTCACCATACCTCCACCAACGCCCTCAAAGCCACTTATCACCCAACATCCATCGCAGAACCATTATCCATCTCCAGCCTTATCCACTTTGCCTCCGCCTCCACCTTCCAGACCCCTTACCCTCCATAGCCCACATGAGATCCCCTCTACTTCCACTTTGCCTCCACCTCCACCTTCCGAACCTCTTACCCTCCATAGCCCGTATGAGATCCCCTCTACCTCCACCATGCCTCCACCTAACAAACTCCTCATCAGAATCCCTACTCCCATCATCACCCCTGCTTCATCAACCATTCCTCCACCATTACCCCTCAAACCCCTGCTAAAACCCACATCCTACCCCATACAGGTGCAAAAGCAGCAAGCCATGGTGCTCCGGAGTGGACGGATTTTCCACAGGGTTTTCCCCCAGAACAGTCAGAACCCCGAGCAGTCTCAGCCAGGGACAGACAATGGAGAACAGCCGGAAAAATCCATCCCGGGAACACAGTATGATTTTTTAAAACACCTGGACAAGACGCCTACTCGGATCTCCATCTTCGAGCTACTTCAGAGATCCACATCCCATCAGGCAGCCTTAATGGAATATCTTCGAAAGGTTATGGTGAATGAGGACCTCCCTGTAGAGAAGATTTCGGCTGTTCTAACGCCGACAGACACACAACCAGCTATTGTATTCCATAACCACGAGCTCGCCCCCAAGGAAACTCAAAAGTATGCGTTGTGTGTTTCAATAAAAATCAATGGAGTGTCCATACACCCGTGCTTGGTGGACACGGGCGCGTCCATAAATGTGATATCCATGAGCACCCTCCAGTTATGTGGGGTCGGTGAGGAACATATAAGACTGTCTCCAATCACAGTCACATCATATGACAATAGCCAAAGGCCGCCACAGGGGATGATTATCCTGAGGGCAGAGTTAGGCCCTGCGTCAGTTTCTACGAAATTCCATGTCCTCGATATGGATCCCACATTCAAGGCTATATTAGGCCGCCCCTATATTGAAGTCATGGACGCTGTACCCTCCACCAACCACCAATGCCTAAAGTTTCCATACAATGGGAGGATTATTAAAGTAGTCAGCACACCTGTCCTTCATTGAGTGGACGCTATTAACATCTCTCTGCCGTCTGTTTGGCAGTCTCATCGGCCCATATTGTCACTACTGGATGTGTATGACCCATCCCGCATTCCGCCAACACCAAAGAAGCCACTTTCGGTACCGATGTCACGTCTCCCTTCTCATTCTAAAGGAGGGGAGATAATGAGGAATATCGACTATCAACAGGGCAAAGGCTTGGGCGCGCAGCTACAGGGAAGGCTGAAACTGCCAAAAGAAAAAAGGTTGAGTCACAAGTTTGGCCTAGGTTTTGAAGGATCACTCGAGGCAGATAGGAAACCCCTCACATGGACCCTATCCTCCCATTTTAAAAAGGGGGTCATTATTCAAATGGGGGATTACCCGCAAGAAACACATGGGGGATCACATGTTGTATACTTGGCTGAAAAATGTTCAAAGGCCGCTAAGAGAGGCAAGATCAGGGATCCGGAATGCGAATGGAGCAAATGGTTTGACATCCAAGATATTTCCATTGCACTAGAAAGAATGTTCTCGCCCTCGCAGCTGGAGGAACCGCCATTGATATCTGAAATGCCAGGGGATATCACTACTGTTGCCAGAATTCCAAACCATCCTCGCCAAGAGGACTCTGATACCGGCGGATCTTCATCCGTCACCAACATTACCATCGATGGTTCATTAGCCGTCGTCTTCTCCATTCACTCACCGCAACCCTCGTTGCTGTCTCCTTCCTGAGCCAGACGGTTGTCTGACGATCTTCCCAGGTCCCCTACGCTACTTACATACCTACGCAGGTTTGTAAACCCGCGCCAGATTTTCAATCATGATCTGCTCTATGAGCGTCACAACCCTTTAGCCATGATCATTTTTCCCCCTCCTTCGATCTCTTTTCATTGCTTTGTCATAAAAAATGAAAATGAAAAAAAAACGTCAATTTTCAAACCCCTCAACAACACATCTTCGTTGAGGAAACCTCCTACATCTCCCGCGAGTGCGTCCCGACCTACGGGCCACTCATCAAAGGTCCTATGAGTGACCTTTTCTACCCCTCCTCTGAGGGGTCCTTCCCTGTACATTCTTCGACATCTTCTTTAGCTTCTTCTTCGTCCGTAGGACAACCCAGTCAACCTAGGAATAATGGGTCAATGGTAGTATCCAAAAAGAAATCCAAGGATAAGTAGATCCCTCGTCGATTCCTTCTGGATTTAGCCACCAGGTGTCAGGCCCTTCTTGCCATCCCTTAGTTGCTATAAAATCCCATCCAACTACCGGAGACAGAATGTGAGGACAATTGTGTGATTGATGAAGGATATGGGGTTTATGAAATCACCGATGAAGAATATCCTATTGAAGGTGAGGATGAAGAATATGACGATGCGGCTGGCACATATGCTAGTGGAATAAGGAGATTCGACGAGCCGTCAGCCGCCGTAGAAGAGTCCACCAAAGAAGTCAACTTGGGAACTGAGGAAGACCCTAGGATCATCCTCATAAGTGATAATTTACCACCCTCTGAAGAAGAGGCCTTAATTGACATTCTCAAAGAGTATAAGGACACGTTTGCATGGGGCTACGAGGATATGTCGGGCCTGGATTCCACCTTAGTCGAACACCGCTTAACTCTAAAACCAGGGTCCGCCTCGGTAAAACAAAGGTTAAGGCGTTTCCACCCTCAGATGGGTTTGAAAATGAAAGAAGAGGTCGACAAGCTCCATTAATCCAGATTTATCAGAGTCGTTCTTTATCCTCAATGGGTGGCGAACATTATCCCGGTCATGAAGAAGGATGGGAAAGTCAGGATTTGTATCGACTTCCGGGACCTTAACCGTGCGTGTCCAAAGGATGATTTTCCCCTACCTCACATTGATGTGTTGATCGATAACACGACAGGCTATGAAACCCTCTCATTTATGGATGAATTTTCGGGATATAATCAAATTCGTCTGGCAGAAGAGGATCAGGAGAAGACGTCATTCACTACACCTTGGGGAACATATTGTTATGTGGTCATGCCGTTTGGGTTAAAGAATCTTGGAGCTACTTACCAAAGAGCTATGATGGCCATATTTCATGACATGATGCATATATATATGGAAGTGTATGTGGATGATTTATTGGTAAAATCAAGAACCAGGGTGGAACATCCAAGGGTTTTGGCTAAGGTGTTGCAGAGATCAAGGGAGTTCCAATTGAAAATGAACCCAAAGAAGTATGTGTTTGGCGTATCATCGGGTAAATTACTGGGTTTCATTGTAAGCAAAAGGGGGATTGAGATAGATCCCAACAAAGCTAAGGCCATCAGGGATATGCCGCCCCCCAAAAATTTGAGGAAAGTTCGAAGTTTAATTGGGAGGTTACAATTCATTCGTCGGTTTATGTCTTAGCACTCACAAAGGTGTAGACCTTTCTCTGAGTTGACCAAGCCAGGAGTAGAATTCCATTGGGATTCTAAATGCCAGAAAGCTTTTGAAGGGTTAAAGGAATATCTGGCTAATCCACCCGTTCTCATTCCACCCAAGCCAGGAAAATCTCTTATCCTTTATATCTCAGTCCTGGATGACTCCGTGGGAGCCATCCTCGCACAAGCCGATGAAGAAGGCAAGGAACGGGCAACCTATTACTTGTCCAAACTCCTCAATCCATGTGAACAGAAGTACACAGCCATTGAGAAAACATGTGCTGCCCTCGTTTGTATAGTGCATAAATTGAGGCACTACTTCCTGGCTCATGAGGTCCATTTGATTGCTCGCATGAATCCTATCAAATTTGTAATGTCCCGGATTTTTTGGATCCTTCTTCTCGTGTCCCGGATCTGCATTTCCAGTATATCTAGCTCCGTTGTGTCTGAATGATGTTTCGGACATCTTTCGTGTTCGGATCGGTGCGATCCGGAGTCGTTTCAGAGGCCTGGAAGAGTTCCGTGGCTTTTCTGCGTGTGTTTTTCGATTCCCGGTGTGTGTTTCGGTAATTCCTTCGGAACCTCGTTGCGGGTGAAACGGGCCGTTCACCTTGGCGAGTGTGGTACCGTTACGATCGGTGCATTCCGAGGATCGTGATGGTGTGATTTTCTATTTTTTGGATTTTTCTAATTTTCAGAATTTCCTATATAAACCCCCCACTCTCTCTCTTCCCCTCATTCTCTCTTCCTCACTCTCTCCCTTCTCACGCTCTCTTTTCTCTCCCTCTCTTCTCCGGCGGCTGACGGAGGCGGATGGGGGCGAGGTGGCGAGGCCCGTGGGACGAGGGACGGTGAGGACG
This sequence comes from Amorphophallus konjac, assembly GCA_022559845.1. Lineage (NCBI taxonomy): Eukaryota > Viridiplantae > Streptophyta > Magnoliopsida > Alismatales > Araceae > Amorphophallus > Amorphophallus konjac. The sequence goes on from JAHNEJ010003378.1 coordinate 221,204, forward strand.
GGTCGAGGGACGAGGCGGTGGCGCGTGGCGAGCCGGTTCGCGGGCGTGGAGGCATCGGCGGGGTTTCGGAGGCGTTTCTTCATGGATCGGCGTCCACGGTGCGCGAAATCTTCGGTGGAGGTAGGGAGATGGACCCCCAGCTCATGCGCTTCATTTTCCACGAGTTTTGTAGGCCGTGGTGAGCCGAGCGGGTCGATTGAGGCGTTTTGGGGAAAATCATGTTTTGGGGAGTGATCGCCCGATCTGGCATCTCTTTGCGTTTTAGGCCGATCCGAGGCCATAGATGCATGCTAGGGACTACTGGGGAGCTTCCCCTTTGTTTTCCCCCTCATCCGTGGATGTTTGGGGGCGTGGCGTGGATTTTTGGGCGTTGTCCCGCCGTTCTCGGTTTTTCGAACTGGTCGCGGTCTACCAGTAACCGCTTTCATTGGTCGCGGTCTTGGGAGAACCGCGTTTGCCCAAGAGCGTCGGCAAGCGTCGCGGACGTGCGATTGACCATTTTCATCTAGTCGCAGTCGTGACCCGACCGTGACTGTGTGGTCGCGGTCCTAGGGCGACCTCTACCATCGGGCTGCGCCTGGCTAGTCGCGATCGTGACCCGACCGTGACTGCTTAGTCGCGGTCCCTGGTCGACCATTTCTATGTGGTCGCGGTCCCCAGGTGACCGTGTCTACGTTGCAGTTTCCCTTCCCGTTGTTTTGACCTCCGGTCGACTCGGTTGTGACCCAGTGGTTGACTTTAGGTCTCGTGAGTGTCCCGAGCACCCCGTGGGTTCCGTGTTCGTATTTCTAGGGTGTCGGGAGGTTCCATTTACCTCGATTAGCATGCCCGTAGGTGTGGTGGGTCCAGGTGACTTCACGTGTTCCGGGCTTTAGTGTTACGCTCGATCGAGTCACCGTGTATCAGTGTGTGTGCGGTGGGGTCTCCCCCGCATGTCGTGGGTTTCTTTGGAAGGCGATTCCCGTGTGGGTCATGTGTTTGACCTTGGACTGCAAGTCCAGTTATCCAGCCTAGGGCTGGAGCTTTCCCGCTGCCCTGGGATGGGAGATCGACATGGCGACTTGTGTGCTATCTTGGGAATCATGCTTCTATTTTTTCCGTGTGGCCCGTGTGGGTGGCTTTAGTCCTTTGCGTTCCCTTCCCGAGGGAGTGGTCTTGGTGGCTCGTGAGTTGTCTCGGTACTCGTGCTACCGTGGTTTTAGACCTAGAGATTGGACTAGATTGACGGCCTTGTGCTGTTGCGTACAACGGTCTTGACCTCGAGTCTTGTGACTCAAGGACCGTTGGGTGTAGTGCGTCTAGAGGACTGCCCAGAGTCCAGTGGCTTAGCGCCACTTGAGTTTTCTCGACTCTCGCATAGGGTGCGTGCGTGGCCGTGGACTGCGAGTCCTATTTCTTCTCCGACTGTGGTCACCGTGCGACGGGGCCAGTACGTGGGGTGGTCCCCGTACGTCGTCGGATGCGGACGTTGTTTTCCGTTGACTTGAGAGTCTACTCCTTCAGTGACCCTCCACTAGTCGTAGCCTACCAGTACGCGGTACCGGTCGCACCAGGGAGTGGTGTACGGGCTTACCCTGAGGACGGTTTTAGACTGGTTTCCGTCGGGCCCCTCGTCTAATTAGAGTCCAGTGTCAGGGGAAAACTAGTCAGAGGACCAGACCTTGGACGCATGGTCTGTGTGTGCACACGTGGTTGGGGACTGTAGACGCACGTCGACGGGCGTGACCCTAGCTAGTCACTTGTTTGTGGTTACTTGTACGGTGTCCGTGCCTTTGGTAGGCGCTGCCACGTCAGGTAGTTCACCTGTGGTGCGGTGTAAGTTGTCAGGGGACGCTACCGACTGTGCTTCTAGTGGGAGGTACTCCTGTCGAGTACGGAGTGACAGACTGTTAGTTTCCGTGACTTTGACCTTCGGGTTTTGGTCGTGTCGACCGTTGAGTTTCGGTTGTTTCGCCGTGGCGCGTGTGTTGGTTTTCGCGCCGTCAGACTAGTGCTAGTGGCTTTGCCGAGGTTGCGTCTTGTTGTGTGGTACCCGCGATCGGATGGTCGGGGTTGCACCTTGGACAACGTGTCCAGGTCGACTGTGTCCGGGGGACAGGCCTCTACGGCATGGTTGCCGTGTGTTTTTACTTCGGTAAGCGGTACTAGTGTAGTCCGGTAGCCTCGACTGTGAGTTCGGGGTGTGTTTTTGGTACAGTAGGAGTAGTTGTAGTGCCGTGTTTCGACCGGCCACCGGGTTTACTGTTCCTGCTGTTGCGGTTGCTCTCGTAGCCTTCCTTTTTGGTACCGCCATTGTTTCCGGTTGGGGTTCCGCGGGATCCCTGCTGAGTCTCTGTTTTGGAGACTCATTCCCTGTTTTTCAGGTGTGGCGGTTCTTCCTCGAGGTTCGAGGGTGCGGAGCGGAGGTTCTCGGTTGGCAGCTTGCCGGGCCGAGTATTCACTTGGCATGTGGTATGCTTTACTGCTTTAAACTGTACTTTCTGTTGGACTGGACTCTGTTATAGCTGTAGTTGTTTATTTATTTTTGTTAATTGTTGAATTATCCTGCTTTATTTTCTATGTCTTTGTGCCTCCACACTCCTTTTAGCCCTTCCGAGCCTTCCCGGCTCGTGGGCGGCGGTGCGAGTCTCGGGTTATCGGGCCTTCCCGGTAATCGGATTCTCGGGTCGTTACAAAATTACTCCTGGAGAAATCCATCCTTACCGATAGGCTAGCATGCTGGAAGATTTTCCTATCTCAGTTTGACATCACCTACATCCAACAAAAGGTAATTAAAGGCTATGCTATAGCCAAGCATCTCGCTCACCATCCTCTTCCCAAGTTCGATCATGTCCAATCAGATTTTCCAGATGAGGAACTAATGTCCATCACTCAATCCGACGAGCCAATGTGGACATTATATTTTGATGGAGCTCTGAATTCCCAAGGGAAGGGTATAGGCATTGTCCTTCTGACGCCCGAAGGCGTCACCATCCCAGAAGCATTTCATCTTGCATTCCCAGTCACCAACAACATTGCTGAATATGAGGCTCTTCTAGCTGGTCTGGAACTAGCCCATTCTTTCTATATCACTGAATTACGAGTCGTGGGTGATAGTCAACTTATTCTCCGTCAAATGCTTACCAAATATCGCACTCTTGATCCCAAGCTCAAGCCTTATCAGGAGCTGGTCTCCGCTTATGCCAAATTATTCACCAAGCTGATCTTTGTCCATGTTCCTCGCGAACAGAACATTCTGGCCGATGCCCTCGCCTCCTTGGCGTCATTTTTTAGATTCCCTTTAGGTGTATGGTCTGAATCCATCACCATCTACAAGCGTCTCGTCCCTGCCGTTCAGGACCCTTACCTTTTAAAGATCAAAGAAAGAGTCCTACGGAAGATTCAAGAAGGAGAAATTATTGAGAAGAGGGAAATCATGTTGGCAGAATTTGAAGAAGAACTGGCCGATGAGGAGAAATCTTGGTTCTATGAAATCGTCAAATATTGTAAAGATTAGTCTTACCCTGAAGGAGCCACCACAGAGGATAAGAAAGTCATAAGAAGGGTGACCCAGAAATACACATTGGTTGGAGGTCTACTCTATAGGAGAGGCCTTACTGGTGTTCTATTAAGGTGTATTGATGACGATGAGATCTGGAAATGTATAGAGGAAGCACACTCGGGTGTGTGCGGTGGCCATGTAAATAGCCAAATGCTCGCTAAGAAGATCATTCGGCAAGGCTTTTACTGGCCCACTATGGAAGAGGATTGTGCTGTCTATGTCCGTAGGTGTATCAAGTGTCAACTCCACGCCGATAAAATTTATACACCATCTTCCTCACTTCATCCAATATCCTCCCCATGGCCTTTATCCATGTGGGCATTCGACATCATTGGTCCCCTAGGTGATCCTAATTCCCTCACCAAGCAGAAATCTTTCATCCTCACTGCGACGGAGTACTTCACCAAATGGGCCAAAGTCGAAGCTTACGTGGAAATCAAGGCGTCAATAGTCTGCACGTTCATCATGAAGAACATCCTTACCAGGTTCGGCATGCCAAGCACAATCGTCACCGACAATGGGCCACCGTTCATTTCTCAGGATCTTCAAGACCTCTGCAAAAGGTATGCAATCGCATTGCATCATTCATCACCTTATTACCCACAAGGTAATGGCCAAGCAGAGGCCACCAACAAAACATTGATCAAAAGCATAAAGAAAACCTACGAGTCTAGTAAGTTTTTAGACTGGTCAGAAAAGATTATTGAAGCTCTATGGGCCTATCGCACCTCAATCCGTACCCCCACTGGGCAGACTCCGTTTACCCTTACTTATGGAATGTAAGCGGTAGTCCCGTACGAGACTTTGATTCCCTCTCTCAGGGTATAGTTGGATAAGGAATTTCCCCTCGATGAACGTCGTGATTCACTCCTTGCCCAGTTGGAACTCTTAGATGAGAAGCGGCTGGCCGCTGCCGAGCATGCACGTGTTTATCAAAATAGACTCGCTCGTTTTTACCAAAAGAAAGTCATTGAGAGAAAATTCAAAGTCGGTGAGATGATCGTAAAAATAAAATTTGTCAAACCTGGAGGGCCGCGTTCTAAACTCCAACCCAATTGGGAAGGACCCTACGTGTTTCAAGCTGTGTACCCTGGCAACGCCTATAAGCTAGTCAATGCCGGTGGGACCGAGTTATCCCACCCCTGGAACGGGCTTTGTCTTAAGAAATACTACCCTTAGATAAGTGTAACAACTAGCATGGTACAAGGACCATCGGAGCCGAAAATTCACTCTTCGGTCTTTGTAGTCTAACTCAGGGTTAACCTATGCATACTCCCACACATCGCTTTCGGGATCAAACGAAGCAGAACTCGAGGGAGGCCCAACACAAAAAAACAAAAAACAAAAAAAAAGGACTACCTAGTGTTCATCATGCAGTCAAATCTTTGCATCTATCCTTCATGTAGGATAGGACCCATTAAGGCTCGGTAGGTCTCGAGTCTTGGCCCGCTAGAACCATGGAGATTCCTGTCCGGTCATGTCGGCTTACGCCCACTAAAAGGAGGCAACACGTGTACACGCAGCTGGTTTAGCCAAAAAAATTGGCCATATTGCTTGTTGTGGGGCCATACTCGAAGGTCTCCAAAAAAGCCATAATCTTTGTTCTCTCCTTTCTCGGCCCAATGAGACAGCCGGCGCCCTTAAAACGCTGAGCATAAGGGAACCAAAATACCATACCCTGAAAGCGAGAGTTGGATTCATCTCCTCGAACTCGAGTCAGAGCACTAGAAGAGGACAGTGTCCCTACAAGCATACAAGAGGGATTCCTACATATCAAATCATCATGTCTCCCTAAAAAAAAAGAGCCCGGTTATCGTCGTGCTTGAGTTCAACAAGCGAAACCCCTCAAAAAAAAAATTAAACTCCACAAAGGGGTAACGTAATTCTGTTCGAGGTTCGGTCCGAAGTCGCCCAAAAGAGAGAGGTTGAGTAGGTCCCGGTTAGCTTGTCGGGTTAACGATTTTGTCGGTCCTCTCGAAAGGTTTACCCCACTACTCTTCTTCCTCCCCTCAAAGATGAAAGCCCAACGGAAATCCTGAAAGGCGCGCCCCGCTAAGGCAAGCGACCTCGTTTTAGCAAAACACACATATAATTGTCTACTTCGAAAGGTAAAAGTCATCGCCGCAAAGGAGTCTCGGTGTTTCTGGCCGGTCAAGACCTCTATCTACCACCTCAGTGGATTCTCACTTTAACCTCGGGCTTAGGTCAATGCAAGCGCGTCACCAATAGGTGCGACGGCGTCTGATTCCGAGTCGGCATCACGCGCTTGACCGTTAGGGTTCCAGGGTGTTCCATCCTATACCATCTAGAGTTGTGAGGAAATAGACCCGGGTTGGGTAAATCTCTTACCTCGAACACTCTTTCGGTGTGTCCTTGCGGTCGGAAGCGACTGGGAGCTTGAGCATGGCATGCCGATTTTGTCATCAGGTTAAGTCTTAACCGACAGGATTATCTTTTGAGGAGTCTAGGGGCCCAAATCAATTTTGATGTGCACACAGGATAGTTGGGAGGTTAGTAAGAAACCCTGTCGTCATAAAAGTCAGGTGCCACAAGAATGATCACTAGGCATTAGCAGCTCTAAAAAAAAGAAAAAGAAAAGGAAAAGAAAAAGGAAAAAAACACAATATTATGAAGTGGCCCTTGGAAGACGTCGTCGGTAGAAATTCTCTTGGAGCGCGTTAACCCCACATTAGGCTACTTTAAACACCCCTGGTCCAAGAACCATGCCGGTTGTAATAACAAGTGTCTTTCAAAAAAAATTAAAAAAATTAAATAAATAAATACACAAACAACGTAAAAAATGCATCAGTGTGATCTCATTTGTGTGCTGCATTTTTACATTGTGTTCCCATTTGTGTGCCCGTATGTTGCATTCATCATCTTTGCTCTTGTCTTAATTGATAAAGGCTTGGCCCCTTGACTTGTTATCAAGGCTAGTCTCAAAACAATCACCCACTCTTCAGGAAGGGGCCAAGTCAGAACGGAAAAACTGACTTGTTTCATTGAGCAATGTGTATAGGATTGAAAAGCAGGAATGAAGGCAGAAGACATGAAACTGAACATTCCTTCCTTTATTTCTTTCTAGAAATTGTACATTAAGTCCCGTTCTCTCTCTCAGTATTACCCCTTTCCCCACTCTCCAGGCAAAGAACCCTGGAAGGTGTTGCTAAACCATGCGAGACGGTGCCTCTGCTGCTCTGTACCCCTCTTCCCGTCTCTGCTCCCAGTCGATCGACAGGGGCAGCAAAGAAGCTGCTAACACGAAAGCCACGCTCTCGTGCTCTATGGTAGCACTCTTCACCATCTCTCAGCCATTGTTCAGCAAGATCGATGCTGGTTCAGAGTTTAAACAATTGGGCCTCCATGGCCCTCCGCTCCTCCCTCTTAGCCAATCTGTCGGCTCTCTCTCTTTTGGTGTCTCTTTCCCTTTCCGCACGTTCTCTCTCTCTGTCCTCCCTTTCCAGCTGAAGGGTAATCCTCAGCTCCACGGCGTCCCGAGAGGAGCCATCGTCTGGGCGATGTCGCAACTCTTCCTCCAGTTCCACTATTCTAGCTTCCCCTTGAGCGGTGCGACCAAATACATCTTGCACCAGTTTCGTCTGCCATAACCATCATTTCAGATATGCGGAGGCATGTATAAGTGAAATTCAATGGCAAGACTCTCACTTGGGCGGAGAGCATGCCTTCTGCCTCCGCGGCTCGCTGCGTAGTATGAGCAAGCTGCTCATGAAGCAAATCAAGTTCGGAAGTGGGGATCCACAAACTGGAAGAGACACCATCCTCCCCCATTGCTGACGAAGTCGCATCAAGTTGGGCGCGCTGCAACACACATAGGGTGACACTGAGGACCTAACGCCAGAAATCTTGGTCTATGATCATGTGTATGTAGGCTTACCGAAGAACTGAAGGATGCGCGAGTATCATATAACTGTCGCTCTGTGCCTACCAGGCGAGCTTGCAGGTTCGCTATCATAGTGTCGCGAACATCCTGTGGCCAGGACATAGGTTAACATAAAAAAAAAGAAAATAAAATTCTGCTCACCTCCACAGTCCCCTCGGGATGGAGTCACTCTACATACATCACCTTATAGAGGCGTAGATAGTCATCGCTGTCTTGAGCATGTGACTCCACGGGAGTGCCACCCCGTTGCCAGTCCTCATATTGCTCGGGGAACCGCACTCTCTAATCAACGGAGGTCTCCGGCCCCCGCGTCTTTCTCCCCACACGCGGTGTTGTAGTCATGTCCACACATTCTTGGGCGAGCCATAGAGTCCTCATGGCCAATCGTAGCCGAAGTGGCTCAATTTCGTTCAAATAGTGCATCCAGAGGTCGCGTCTGAACTGGGCACGGCTAGTTATGACCCATGGCTGGTCGCCGTCGGTCATGCCGGCATAAGGCCTCCAGACCACGTAGGTCAGGTCACACACATCTTCTTAATCATTAAAAAGAAAAAAGAAAAAAGAAAAAAATGATGAAATAATAACTGCCATCGCCGTAGGGAACTTTTGCAACTCGCGTCTTTACACCATCAGTTGGTAGGATAGGGGGGCTGGGCTCGTAATAGGTTGCCATCGCCTCGCCAGCGGTATCGCCATTGGATGTCAATGACGGGCTTTTCCCATTGGGAGGTAATAATATCTCCCCAACTGCACCATCGTGTGTCATTAACTCAAAAGAAGAAGAAGAAGAAGAAGAAGAAGAAAAAGGATAAGGGGGATACCTGGATGAACGGCGTAAAACCACTCACGGGTACCTCTCTGTCTGCCCTTTCAGATAGACCCACGAATAGATGCGCCAACATGGCTGCTCCCCAAGCGTATCGTCCCACTTTCTCAGGGTCTACCAGGAATTCTAAGAAGCGGCAATGAATGCTGTCTCCTTTCGAGCCCAGCAACAATTTCCCCAATAGAAAAAAGAGGAATCTTGTCAAATCCATGTTGGCTCTCTCCCAATTGCTCGCATCTACGCAGTAGACGGTGTGGAATCCTCTTTCAGTCCTCTCCATGAACTCTTCCAAGGACTCATCATCACGGGAACGAACGTCAGTAAGCCCCAACGTCTCCATGATAGGCGTCTTGGCTACGGACATGTTCTTACGATCATCCAGATCCACTCTTAGTAACCTCTGAGCAGCCTCCCTGTAGTCGGAGTATGTGATACCAGTCAGCGCTTCGCCATCCACTTTTAGGCCCGTGATTCGGACCACATCTTCCAGGCTGGGTACCATGTGCCCCCAAGGCATCAAGAAGGCACGACTCATTGGATCCCACCTTTCACGCAATGCTTGGACGAGTGCAAGGTCGAGCTTGACTAGCTCGATCTGGAGAAAGGCTCCAAGCCCCATCACGTCTAGCCTCGCCTTCTAAAAATCCGAGAGACCCCTGTATGCTGCCACTACTAACTCCCATGAAATATGTGATTTCATCACACTCTGCGCATACACGAGGAATGGAGAGGGGTTTTGTTAAAAGAGAGAAAAGGAGGAAAGAACGAGAGAAGGGGCAAGAAATCTCATCTTACGAGTTACGATTGGGTCCTTTCACTGAAGTGCCCTTCGAGGTCCGAGAGTTTCCTGAAACTACTACCGCTGGACCTGCTTCTCTTCGAGGAGTGGGAAGATTCACCCTCCATTCTGCAACCTCAGAACTCTTAGTTCCTTCTTCGTCCGTGGAAACTTGTACTCGTCAAGTTGGCCCTCGATGCCCCTGAGAGAACGAACGAGGGAGGTATTTATAGAAATGAAGGGAGTGCGATCCGAAGCTGCCTCCATCACTTTTAATGATAGCCCTCGCGATAGGGCACCTGCCCTGCGGTCCCATGTGTCACTCCACCGCTCGCGCATGATAATTGATTGGATAGTGTAAAGTGACACTCTCTCCCTACGCAGCCTAGGGATGCCCTGTCATTTTGTAGAGGTTGTCCGGGAAGATTGAAAGGTCATCCGGGAAAAGCGGCTAGAGCTATCATTGTTGACTTTGACGGTAGATTTCCGTGCGAAAGGTGGCCGGAGCAAGATACGATTTCCCTTTTTGGGTAGGGTCTCGGCAAGCACATCACATGGGAATAGTGAAGGAGTGTAAGGGAGAAGGAACACACAAGAGAATAAATAAGCAACAGGAAATCGAATCACTCCATTCATAGGTCTACATAAACTGTCATAAACATCACAATCGTAATGAGGAGGCGGATCCAGTAGCTCGGTAATTCTCGCCAACACCTTCATGCTCGTCCCTCTAGGCGTCCCTCTCCTCTCCCCTGAGGTGAGGGTCCCTCAGGGGCCTTCTGGGGCTCCGTGAAGCAGCAGTCCCCTCACCCCGTGATACCTGCTCCACAGCAGTGGCTCGCTGCTGCTCCCCTAGCGTGGCGAAGAAGCCACCGACAGAAAGGTGGCCAGACTGGTGGAGTCGCGCACCGAACTCTCATGCTCTCTCGTAGCGCGTCTCCATCACTCCTAACCTCTGCCCCATAACCTGAAGGCCTAGCTGGAGCTCCCACACCTGGGCCTCCAAGGCCTTCCTCTCATCAGGATCCTGCTGTCGCCCGCCCCTTCTTTCCTCCCTCTCTTTCTCCCTCTCCTCTCTCTCTCTCTCTGCCTCCCTCCTCGCCACCTGGAGGAGGACCCTTAACTCCAGGATGTCTGGAGACGGCCTCCCTTCATCGCGACGCCGCAGCTCTGCTATGGTGGCTGCCCAAGCATCACACTCCTCTTCAGCCCGGGTCACGCGGGCCACTGCACTGGCAAGTTGCTCCCGAAGGGAGGCGATCTCCAGAAAAGGAGCCTGAGAGCTGGAAGATGATCCACCGGCCATCCCTGCCATCGCTGCCTGCTGGGCACGCTGGAACTAGGGATGTCAATGGTAACTGATAATCCGATAACCGTCCACTTCGTTAGCTTAACGAACAGCAAATGGATAGTATGTTTCTTTCCGATAAATTAACGGATATGAATACGGATATATCCGGTTTCTTAGCGGATACGGATACGGATACACCTCATTCTGAATCCGAATCCGTCCGTTACCGTTAAACAAGTTTGTATTTGACTCAAATAATTTAGTGTCTTGAAGAAAATGATATTGAAGATGAGATATGTGTATAATTTAAGTCATTTCTATTTATATGATCGTAAAGTATTTCTAAATTACAAGATATTTTTATAATTTTTTAAATTATCAAGTTAATATATTCTTATCTTTCATGAAAGGTACGTATAAAGAATGAGAATACTATAGAGATTAAAGTCCAAAAGAGTTAGTTTATTTTATTATTTAAACTTTATATATTTCATATTATCTTTGGGGATATTATAATATTATATATTTGTATACTTTTAATTGCATTATATGTTGACTCATAAATAATGATGATATGAGAACTAAATTGAAATGTGTTTGTTTATCATATGGATTGTTCTTTTCAATTTAAATTTTTTTCTAATTGGAGTTAATTTACATTTTAAATTTTAATCTTATATGTACTTTTATGTCCGGTAACTATCTGCTAACCGTCCGTTAATCATATTTTTCGGATACTCGATAACGGTTTTCGGATACACCACTTTCCGAATACTTAACGGACAACAAACATATACAGTTCTTCCTTATCGGATACGGATACGGATAGTCCACTATCCGCACCGTATCCGACCCGTTGACACCCCTGTCGATTTGTTTTTTTAATTAGATTAGATTCCTATCCCGCCCCCTTTTTAAATACATACATGCATAAATATGTGAATCAAAGACAAGGGGGATGAAAGGATGGAAATACTAACCGTGATCGCCACCAAGGATTAACAACGCCGCAAGGATGAAGAAAGGAGTGCAACGGCGCCGTGTACCTTGGAACTTAAAGACTTGATCGCGCTCGAAACGGGGTGCGGGGAACTTGTGGATTCAAACCTCCTCTCCTTCCAGCCGGCTAGAGGAAGAGGGCCTCACATTGTATTCATGCTCTCCTGCAAAACAAAGATGAAACACAAAGGCAAAAACCCATTAGAACATGCATGTGTAGTATCAATCCCGCAGTGATAAAATAGGGGTAGAAATTGAGGGCAAACTCACCGGGGGAGGGTTTTTAACCCCTGTGGAAGGGTGGAAATAATAGGTGGGTGTGTTGTGCATGCATGAGATTTGAAATCACGAGATTTGATTGAGAGAGTAGAGAGAAATCAATGATGCAAAACGGAGAAAAACGCATGTGTAGCAGAAAGTGCAGGAAACTGTGATGATTTGTGATTTTGAGAGGAAGAGAACTAAGAGTGTAGACCATGAAATCAAGCCCAGAAGGATGAAATTGAAAGTTAATACTTCCCTCTTCAAGATGGGGTCAAAGGATTGAGTCGGCGGTGCAGCATGGCTTCGCCCCACGTCCGAAAAGAGCACCCCGTCGCGACTGCGAACTGGGCAGTTTTTATAGAGTTTTGTAAGAAATCCTCATCTTCTTATCACGATTCCCGGAGATAGAGTCCAAGATAAATCGAGTTCTCTGGATCAAACTCGAGATAATACTAAGGACAAGAGATAGGAACAAACGGGGATCAATTCAGAGGAGGATTCTAGAAGATATGTCTTTTGGAAGGTAGCCCCGGAGCCTTATCTGCAGAGTTTGAGTTGAACTAGGAAACATAAATCCTGATCTTGCGACCCAGATCCCAAGAGATATTGCCAATAAAAATTTGATTCCTATGAACCAAATTCAAGATAATACCAAGGGCTAGAAGTAGGAAAAAACGGGGATCAATTTGGATAAGAATTCAAGAAGTTATGGACTCTTCAAGAGGGCCACGGCGCACAAAAACGGAGCAGAGTCCAGCACGAATTGGACTCTCTGGTGCATGTAACGGTCTATCGTAGGACCGCCACATGATGTAACGAACTAGGGTAGGTCCGTCACACTCTGGAGGTCGAACGGGACGATTTCGGGCAAGTTTGGATGTAACGGTCTACTGTAGGACCGTCACATGTGAAGTAACGCATCTATGTAGGGCCGTCACATTGAAGTAACGCATCTACAGTAGACCTTCACATTGATGAAGGCAGATTCCGGGCAGACTGCGTGCGACTTTGGAAATTGAAGTATATCTCTCAAACGGTGGAGAATTAGAAAAAGTAGTAAATAGAGAAATTGTAGATAACTGAGAGAGGAACAACTTTCATGAAGAAAGAAATTTGAGAAAATGATTGGAAGAGGGAGAAAATAGGGCTGGAAGAGAGAGAAAAATTCTGGAATGTAGGTAAACAGCACAGTCTGCTGGAAGAATGTGAATAGCTCACAATCGGGGCAGAACTGGACAACGGCGTAGAAGAAAAAGTTGTAGATCTTTGAAAGACGCACAACTTTGATGAAGATAACTTTTTGAAAAGAGGATTGGAAGAAGGTGAAAACGAACCACTTGCAGGACTGCGCAATGAGAGAGAGCCGATTACTTGAGGGAAGCCGGCATAAATGGGCCGAAAGTCGACTTAGAAGCCGGAATTTGAAAAGATAAGCTCCGGGGCTCTAAGAAATCATGATCTCCAAGACTCAAAGGATATGGAATGGTAAAAATGGGCTCAAAATCCATCCAAGAAAGCTCCAAAACAATGGCTAATTCGGGACATCAAAAATGATGAATAAGAGAAATGACACAACTTGTGGGCTAAAACGGGTGTCAACAGATGCCCCTCCTTGATGTCCGCTTTGCAAGGGAACGAGCGAAAGCGACGCGGAGGTGAAATGGAAAGGAGATGGAGCAAAAGCGACAGCAACGTGAAATGGAGATGAAGCGGAGATGAAGTGGAGAGAACTGATAATCGGGCATCAAGGCAAAAAGACACCCGTCACAACCAACAAGCGATGAGAATTCTCCCGAAAATGCCGAACTAACCACAAGGAATGATTGACAACGATGAGACATGTCTGGATAACTAACTAAGGAGGAAAAGGAAACACGACCAACCTCATCGGGGACACAATCCACGGACAATGAGTGGGTCGGAAAGAACACAGCATAAGAGCTGGAAAGGAGAATAAGACTGAGATAAAATCCAGATAGGAATCACACTGGCCAACCAGACCAAGCAGCAAGATCAGAGAAATCGTTCAAATTCAGAGTGGAATGAGGAATCTCTTACCCAAGAGAGCTTAAGTGCAATTAACCATTGCTGAGGAGAAATCGTTGAATGGATCACGAGGCACGAATGCTCAAAATGACATGATGCATGCTGGGCTGAAATAAAGAAATCATTAAAACGAATGCAAAGAAAGATAAAATAGAAAGTACTCAAGGATAATATTGCTTGACTGAGCCAGGACGGGGTCAAGAGTCTTCTACAACCACGGCGTGCGAGACAGAGTCCATCGTCCCCCACCCGACTCAACCGAGCGGCCTATCCAACGATTAACCGTATGATCCTAGATCATCATCGTTTTTGTTAAAGGGGAACATCAGATCCCAGAACACACGGGCAACCAGCCGGTCCTTGAGAGGTTATAATAATGTAGATACCATATAGTAATGCAACAATGAGCTGGGATAGAAAGCCATACCTGACTTACCTGCCAAGCGAAATGGCATTTTTTTAGATTTTCGATTTCTGATTTTTATGGATTTTCATCATAAGACACAACCACATGACATGACATGATGTGAACATGAACGAATATGAACGAGCATGACATGAACACAACATAATAAGAGAAATATGAACGAAACATGGCACAACATAACATAACGAAGATGGATGAAACATAACACAGAAACAAATGGCAAGCATACATGCGACTAAAGGCACGGTGGGACAAGAAAACATGCACACGGTGTAATAGCACACGCGGTGGTATAAGGACATGGTGGGACAAAGACACGGGGGATGACAATACCACAGAGGACAAAGACACGAGTGATGAATGACACGGCGGGACAAAAGATACGACCAACACGAGAGGACATAGACACATATGACAAGGACACATCGGGACAAAAGACATGGAGGACCATAGACATGATAAAGACAACAAACATATTCTTCAATCAAAGCCCAAGATCAGATGAAGCGGAACCGCCAGGTTCAAAATTGTGAGACAATGCCTCTCATGGAAACATGATTAAGCAAATAAGCGAAAGCTGAGAAGGCCATGAGCTTCAGAATAGACATTGAAGAGATGAGAACAGATCGAGGAATATGAGCAGGAGACAGAGCGAATGATAGAGCAAGGAAAGCTTGAACCTGCAACCTGTAGCCTGCACACTTAGCAAACAGATTACGTATCTGTCCTCAAGATAAAATTAAAAGGAACAAAAGAGAAGTATTTTTGGATTTATGTATTTCTGATTTTTTTTGCCATATTCAAATTTTTGTTATTTTTTTGACATATTCAAATTTTTTTTGGAATTTTGACAATATTTCTTTTTTTTTCTTTTCAGAATTTTGACATATTTGATTTTTTGGGATTTTGAACTATATTTCATTTTTTTCTTTTCAGAATTTTGACATATTTGATTTTTTTGGATTTTGAACTATATTTCATTTTTTTAGATTTTGACATAGCAATCTGCAGCACCCAAAGGCGGGCTCGAACTACTGGCCAGGGATCGCCGTCCCTCCCCTCTCATTAAAGGCTTCCCTTAAGCAGGGCGTGCATGTGAGAGTGGCTTACCGTAACCAACCGCCTCTATAGAACGGTGCCCCTACTAAGGCCATACCCGGGATACAACCCAGGCTAAGAGGGAGAAATAGAAGAAAAATTAGAGACAAGCTTTATGCAGGATGAGAGACATCAGGACTTGAATTCCTTCCAGGGCACTACCCCTCAAAGAGATAGGTCTGTTGCATCGGGGCTTTGTGTCTTTGATTTTGAGACCCATATTTATCAGGCACGCATGCGACCAGGCTCATGATGTCCCGCGGGGCTTCGCCACTCTTGCCATGCCTTTGATTTTCATAATTTTGCATATTCATTCTTATTTTTGGTAGCCCTTATTGGCTAGATATTGCATGAAAGCTCACTTTCGAGGGTCAAGACTACCCCTATTTGAGACCTCTCTCGTATTAGGGAGCGCCTAGGTTGGTCATCTTATCCATCAATCTCTTGCCCCTACACTTGGCCGAGCAGAGAAAAGAAAAAGACCTTTGTGCATACCCAAAGTATGGCCAAAGCAGCAACGGTGTGCCTCAGAGAGATCGGCTATGGCTTGCCGTGTGGTGTGTGAAAAACCCATGCTTAAAGGTCACCCTCAATGATCGGGGAAAGAACTGGACTCCCAGCGCGGAGCTATCCCCAGCCTAAGGATGCTGCAGAAGCGAACTCATTCTAAATGAACTAAGCAAATTTCTAAAAGCCACTTAACCATGTCGAGGAACCAACGTTATAAGCATGTGCAGGAGTAATAAGAGTAATAGCAATGATAATATATTCTTGCACAAAATGATGATACCTTACAAATCCATAGAG